>CM040184.1:36367406-36592406 GCA_022606455.1 Callitettix versicolor
GGCAGGAACTAGTCGGAGTGTTCTTGTTATTAATGTAAGGTGTACGGGTGAAGTGGATTTGCCTTTTATTACTTTCTACCTCAGTCTTCTCATTACGGATGCAGCACACCTCGCCTGCTTCCAGCTTCGAGGAAGCACTAATGATGTAAATAAGTCTTCCCGGAGTCTGAGAGCTGCTTCACTTGTCTAAAATTTAATACACACGACGTATGGAAACTGTAGGATAAAAGTACTTTTAGAAATAATTTAATTAATAATCTCAGCACTTGATAACTCATCTAGTTATACCGGCTGTTTCGGTAAAGTGATACAAGAGAAACAACAATATTTGTTTTATATTATTTTAAACCTAATTTCACCAGTAGAATCAGCATTGAAATCTGCATATACATAAATTTTCAATCCAAGTTCTACATACAATTCATTGAAAATGAAGTCATATCTCAGTCAAATTTACATACTAATATTTTCTATTAAATTCGAAAATTTTTAAGACATATTTTATGCAGACTCATTTTTCAATATTCTTAAAGCTCCAGAATCCGATATTTCTAGGAACATATGACCTGTAAGTTTTATTCTGCCATTTATGAACTACATTTGAGTAAAAATTGGTTTAAAAATGATATTTTCAGTTTGCCAGAAAGGCAACTAGAAGCGGAGTTCAGTCAGTTTAAAGAATGCGTGTGTATGTTGTCAACCTAAATATTTAGGCCCAATATAACTGATTCTAGGAAACTACTATGTTTAAAAACAGTAACCTAGGCAACGGAAACCAAGGTAGAGAAATTAAAAGTTGAAGACGTGATCAGCGTGGTGGGGGAAACGAGATCAGCGTCAAACCTAACCTAGACAGAGACGAAGCGTAGCATATCGACGCCGTTTAACTCCACTCAGCTCAGTTACGTTTTCAATGGCCGCACTTGTATTAAAAACAATAGTTTAGGGTTTGAATGCGTAGATCGCTCCGCTCAGCGCAACTTTCCACACTTGGTGGCCACCCGGCCTTAAAACATGCAAATAAACCCGAAATATAAACGAACCAGTTAAATACAAATAAGTAAAATTTCATCAAAATCTGTCGATTAATTTCGTAACGAGCTATATGTACACGCGCATTCATCATATTAAAAAAATCGTAATTTATAAATGGCGTTTCCGAGGTATCTCCTTTCATAGTGCTGCGTTTCTCAAATTACGTTCTTAAAGTCGTAAGTTCGAGACAAGATTTACTGCCGTTTTTTCGTTGCCATTAATGCTGATCACCCGTTTTTATTAGTTTAATTGTCATGCATTATGTACGTTAGGCTGTTGCATGTATAGTATAAACTATACTATACTATATAAATATATATATATATATATATATAAACGTATAGTTTTTAATAACCCTTTAATCGCTGATTACAACGGTGAAAGCAAAATTTCAAAACAGTCAAATGACGTTACGAATTTTTAAACATTTGAAATGGCCGCCATTTTGAAACTGTAGAACAAATTTTGCTTTTTAACAAGCTTGTCTGAGCTATTAATGGATCGATTTTAGTGCCAAGTTTAATTCGAATCTGACTAAAATTGCTAACGTAAGTGTGTTGATAAATTTTATCGCCCCCTCAGAAAGTGAGAAACAGCACTCATTCCAAAACCCCGGGACTGGGTATTACTATGACGTAGCACCAATAGCTAACTTTTCGATGGTCTAACGCGGTGGCTAGACAATGAAGAATGCAATGCCTGGAGTACTATTCTTTTAACTGTTATATTAAGAATATAACTTTTCAATATTTAAGAATGTACAAATACAAAGAAGAGACACATTTGTATTGTTGTCGTTTATTTCAAAACTATAAAAATTTACGACAAGCTGTAGATATGCTTTTTAATCTCATATTGCTTTCGTTTATAAACTTATGGCATTACGATGCTGAGTAAATTACATCCCCCCGAACGTTCCTGATTGGATTTTTATCTATCACTTGTTATTTAACAATATTTCCGACTCATTCCATTTCAACGACAAACCGACATTGCAGATTTCATGTCGTTTGTGTGCATTTGTGGATTGTTTATGTTTTCGCGAGAGTGCCTGTTTACCTCTAAATAATATGGAACGGTAATAACAGAGTTGCGAACTTGTTTGTGTTGTTTTATCGGCATCATGTGACACAGGTTCATTACAAGGAAGTAATTGTATGTTTTGTTATGATTTTTGAACCCTTATATTAAAAATATTAGCCGTTACAAAAACATTGTTGTTTTAAAAATGCGGGAATCAAAAAAAAAAGTTAAAAATAAATTTATACGCAATACATGCACTTACTTAAATAGTACTTAATTCACTTACTTAAATAGTAAACAATTTTTAATCTTAAGGAATGATTTAAACGCTTTTGAATTTTCCGTTCAATTGTGACCGTAAAAATAAATTGTGATTCAATTTTGAATCTTACCTGTATATAAATATTTTAAATAATAATTTATGAATATTTTATTGCTTAAATGGTTAGTGTCACTTTTAGAAGTTTCCCTCTAAGGATAACAGCTTTGCTACTGAAATGTTCAAAAAGAGTAAGTAGGTAAGTCAAATGATTTGATATTTATTTTGAACTAATTATTAATATTTAATTTATTTAATTAGGATTATAACCTATTTTTTCGTCTAGTAGTATATTTACTCACCTCGTAAAGTCTACCGCGGTTTCGAAACTCTACTGTTTCATCTTCATGCCGGAATACAAAATGTCAAATTCATCTGCCAAGGTCATTACAAAGTTAAACAAAACTTTAAAAACACACGTCACAAACACTGAACACAATTATACGATTAAAATACACACGATAAAATTTGGTTCGGCCAGACGATACGTGCAACTCGTATGTCGTTACATTCCGGAGTGCGGAGTCAGTGTTATCAGTTAATTGTGTTTAAGGTGCGTCTTTTAGTTTATGCTAATTATTTTAATCACATTAGAATTATTACAAATGGCCTAGTATGTCTGACCGATTCTACTTTCAAAACTGATTCGGTCAAAATTATTTGTCTTGGATAGAGTAATAATACTTTCAACAATATTTTGTTATCAGACAGCTATTTGGTATACAATTAGTTATTTGTGACATATCCTGAATTGTGCTGCACTCTCACGGGAACACGTTATACTACTCTTGGGTTTTGCTTACAGACCTTTTATTGGTTTAAATCGGTTTAATTTTATTGTAAAGCCTTTAAAGGGAAAAATATGAGACTTGAGAGTTCCCTGGTGTTCTGACGAATCTGTAGGTATATATATATGCACATATCAGGTATATATATCACATATATGCAGTTTCAATAAATCAGGTCATTATGTTGTATTGGGTGTGAGAATTAGGAACTGTACAGGTCGGAGAACAGAGGTTGTGGTAGAAAACGTTTGTATATAAACAAATTTATTAAACATTCAGAAGTTATCTAGTTATTGATTACAAGATACCGGTACTGGGTCTTACCATAATGACAGCTCCAGTAGTTCATTTTCGTATAACAGTTCGTTTAGCAAAAAATGGTTTTCAATTTTCAACTGTAGTGTCCAAGGTAAACGGAGAAACGCTTACATTATTTTTAATACAAAATGTGTATTAAAAAAAATTAATTCAAAGTAATTTCGAGAAAAAATGAGCTGCGAAAATTAAATGTCGTGTTTTGTCGTTGTTTTAATTAAGATTTGTGCGACGTCTTGTAACGACTTAATTCAGTGTCTTGTGTTTAATCACGTGTTCGCATTGTTAATGACGTTTCATGAATAATTGTACCAGCTTGAAAAAAATTTCAATTGGAAAAGTGAGCTATTGGAGCGGCCATCATGGTAAAAACCCAGTTTTGAGACTTTGGCATGAGAGGTCGTTAAAATAATGTACAAGGACTAAGTGGTTGATGTGGCTAAAACACGGTCTATCTACTTTGTCCCTGAAATGCGCACCTCATGGTTCTTTGTTCGAGCTGCAGTTACTTTCGTTGCTTTACTCTTACCTTCCGCTTCCAACTGGTATCAAGTATGGACGTTAAGAAATATATATGTATGAGGGTATGTCTAAACGTAAAGTCCGCCAATTTTAAAATATTGCACAATTTTCATTGTGTTAAAGCAATTATTACAAATTGATTATTTTCAAGTTTAAATTAAAATGGAATGCGAAAAACAAATGACAAAACAAACAAACATAGACAGAGCTCATTTTAAAATGAAAATCCAACAATTAAAACCTTTTTATATGTTAGCTTTAATAAAACCATAAGCACAATTGCAGGCTACGGATTAAGTGTTTTAATATCCCTTAAAACGTCTACTTTGTCGTATTCACGTTTTGTTTCGTACTAATTTTTCTAACACAAGCACATTTATTTGCGAATTCCACTGTTTTCGTACGTTAGTATTTAATTTGCAGACAACAAACGCAATGTGCCTTGCAAACTTGGCAAGGTATTGTTACAGAGTAACAGTTACATGAAACGAATATTATATCGTAGTTTTTCCATTAAATGTTGAATATTAATTAGACCCGTTTTGTTGTTTAATTAAAATGTTATTGTTGTATGCACACAGACAACCCGCTACAGTACCCTAAAGCCATGCGGGAATAAAACAGTGAATGCGCTCTTCAGGCTTAAATATTGTAGTGAGAGCTGAGGGGGGAACGTCCAAAAACATTATCTATTTTTAACAAATGTTAAGTTTGAATTCAATTTTAAAATGTAGTATTAATATTTATCGTTTGATAATTGTAAAACCCAAATTAGTTTAGAAAGGTTTTCATTCCTAAAAGGGGGAATATTTTGGAAGGGGAGCGTCCAAAAATATACTATTTTAAAAAATGTTTATTTAAATACAATTTTAAAATGCGCTATTATTATTACAGTTTGATAATTTAAAACCAAATTTTAAAAAAGGTTTCGTTCCTAAAAGGGGGAATATTTTGGAAGAAGAGTTTTTTTTCTTTTCCTGCGAAAAACCGATGAAGTTATCATCGCCGTTTGGAAAGGGGAAGCGTCGAAAACATACTGTACTTTTAAGAAATGTTTATTTCATTGCAATTTTAAAATCCACTATTATTTTTATAGTTTGATAATGTAAATCCAACATTATTTTAGAAAGTTTTTCGAATTGATAATTAAGGTGTCCTGATTAGGAGAGACTATGCTCACAATTCACATACTGTTTGGAAATCTGTCCTAAACTGTGTCTAATCTAAGTGCAGCTTTAGAAAAACTACTCATATAATCACCGGGACTATTAAGCTTTAGGCCAGGGGTCTCCAAACTACGGCCCCCGGACTGATTTTGTCCGGCCCGCGGAGAGCTTTTTTTTTCATCAGTGGACTATTTCACTTTTTACCACCGGCAACAATGATAATATGGTTTTGGCCCTCGGAACTTACTAGAGTAATCAGTATGGCCCTAAGGCTGGAAAGGTTGGAGACCCCTGCTTTAGGCTCTAATAGTGAGTAAAACTGAGGCAACCTCAAACCAGCTATCTCAATTTACGTCATACGAAGTTAATAAAAGGAACGAAAGTTTTCTATTTCTTCATTCCGACTATGTCTCGAAAATGCCTTATACGATTTTTATGAAACGTCGTAACAACGCTTCTACTAAAAACAGTTTGAGTCAACGAAAGGAAATCCGATTTCATGTTTTTACATAAACTTTTACTCTAAAAGTGGTCTACATTAGCGATCATTTCAATATCCCTAGACTGAGTCTTGCTATGATACATTTCTTATAGCTCATTTCGCAATAAACATTTTCTGACAATTATTTTTAGTAGTATGGGAAAAATATGCCTATGTTGTGAATTTCTGAAAAACGTTTTATCTGTAAACGAATTTTTATCTAAACAATTTAGCAAGATTTAATCACATAAAAATACATTTCTATATATATCCAAAACATTTTTGTCGAGCTCTCGCCAGCCTAGGTTTCACTTGTTAGAGCATTGTCAAGGCCACTTAACAGACTGTAGTTTTTGTTGATGTTTAACGTCTATACTTAATGCCTGTTAGACTAATGAGGACAAGAGACCAGCCTTAATGGTAAGGAAAAAGCAACGTGAGCAACTGCAGCGAACCTTAGGATGCGCAGTTCAGAAACGCAGCAAACTAACCGATACTTTGACCACATACCATCGAGTCCCCACAGACTGAAGTTGAACTAGCTAATTGCAACATTATATTTTTTGCGGAAAAACCACTGTAAATCCTAAGAACTGATGGGTGGATAATGATCTAGACATTGGTTTTAAAAAGGGTGAAAATGTATATTTAAATAATTTTGAGAATTTAAAAATAAATCGTTTAGTTTTAAATAAATCTGTACTAGTTTAAAATAAAGGATTCTATTTTGGTTATTACCCACTTTTTTAAAACCACTGTCTCATATTTCTTAGTGGATATTCGTCAAACGGAAATATAATGTTGTAATTAGCTAGTGTAACTTCAGTCTGTTAAATAGCCTTGATAATGCCCTAATGAGTCAAACATAGGTTGGCAAGACTGGATAAAAAGTTGTGGGAATGTACGAGTGCCTTGATTTAATTAATATGATAAATTTCCACCAAGTAACAACTGTCTTAAGTACATATAACTTTAATAAGATTGTTTTTAATGTCTTCACTATCTGCCAGTTAGACTAACGAACATGGCAGTCCAACATAACGCATTCTCAACACAGGTTCGAGTCTCAATAGTCAATAGCTGTGGTACAATCCTCTTAGAACAATAATAGTAAAAACTTGGGAAACTATTAAGGTAAGACTGTGGTACACAGAAAAATAATTAAAAACACATGTTTATATTAAAAAAATAACAACCTCTCGCATTTGACAAACCTTTTGACGAACCAACTTATCTAGTTTTGTTTTATGTTAAGTAAAAACAAATTAAGAAAAGCGAACAGGAAATTAATTAAAAGCAAGGTTATAAAAGTGAAGTGTAAACAAGATGGAGGTTGTAAGAAACTAATTAAATGTTGCGCCAAACTTTGCGATAAAATGGCTAAAAAGTAATCCGTGCGCGGAGGGATTTCAGGTTTACTCTGAACTTTGTTTTTATTTTGAAGCGTAAAACATTTATTGTTATTGTTTAAATTTTACTACTGCTACAGTTTTCCTTTACACTCTAAATGTCCGAATATGGATGTTTTAAATTTTTGGCGTTCAAGTGGATTTACAGTCTTTAATGACAAAACAAGTAATGATTAAAATTAAATGATATTTCGAAACAAATTATGTATATTTATTTTCTTCATGAGAATGAGTATTAGTATCATTATTCAGTGTCATTATCAGCATCAGTATCAGTAGCCTTATCAGTATCAGTATCATTAATTGTATCAATATCAGTAACGTTCTTCTATCAAAAATCAGTAGCAGTTCAAGTATCAGTATCAGTTCCAGTATAAGTATCATTATTAGTACAAATATCAGTATCAATATCATTATCAATATCAGTATTAATATTAGTATCAGTATACGTATCAGTATCATGGTAAGCATCAGTAACAGTATCAGTATAAGTACAAGTATTAGTATCAGTATAGGTATTACTTTCAGTTTCAGCATCAGTATCAATGTAAGTATCATTATAAGTATCACTATCACTATCAGTACCATTATCAATGTCATTGTCAGTATCAGTATCAGTATAGCATGAGTATCAGTATCTGTATCAGTATTAATATTAATATCAGCACCAGCATCAGCATTAGTATCAGTATCAGAATCTGTATCAATATATGAAGTATCAGTATTACTATCAACATCTGTATCAGTATATGTAAAAGTATCAGTATCAGTATTGTATTTGTATAAGTATGAGTACGAGTCACTTTGTATACAACAATCAAGGAAAATTGTTTACTATTTGGCTGCCACAAAACCATTTTCCTGTATTGAAATATATTGTTTTATTTTATAACTACAGATTGTCATGTTTGAAAAGTCAGTTATACAATATAAGGAAACAAAAATTCGAATTGACATATAAGCGAATCGTTATTTCACGGTCAAAGTACAGCTTAGAATTGCAATTGGTTGTCATTATAAATATATGTATATATTTGTCTTAAACTGTGAAACGAAAAAAACATTTTGAAAAATTTCTTGCACCGCGATAAGAAAACTGGCCGAAATGAGTAAATGATATGTTTTTATACGGAATCGAGTTTTATCAGTATAACAAACAAATAAATGTATTGAACAGAAGTTATAAAATTTTCAATGCAATGTGACATGAAAATACACATAAATAAAAGCACTTTTTCTATCTATTGGTCGCCTTTACAAAGGCAATAAAGCCTGAAGCAGTTTCTGCAAACGTCAGCAAGCAATCAGCACTTTGTCAAAGGATTACGTTTAATGTACGTTTTTCACTTTTTCTTCTTTTTCATACTTTTTAAACATGTAAATCTGTTGTTCTGAAACAAAAATAAACAATATATTCCAATTCTGAACTGTTGCTTGCGACAGTCCCCACAAATAGTAAACAACTAATCATTCCGGAGTTGGTTATATCGGTCTAAGTAAAGAAAAATTTTAAACAAATATCTGTTACTAAACCAAAAATAAAAATAATGTATCATGTTTTCTCTTTTTTTAGTTTTGTTCGAAAACACGACAAATTAACATAGCTAGTTTTTAATACAAAATACAGAATACAAAATAATATTCTATTAAACGAAAACTAATTACTCTGTATTTTTAACAGTGCTATTTATCAATAATTACAAATATCTTTGCGACTTGATATTAAAAGTTTTTTTCCATAAAAGTCAAGAATTACGCAGCACAAATGCTGACAAGTTTTGATAGATGAGTAAGTTTTCTCCATTGAACTTGACAGGAAACGAAGTGATTTTTCATTTTATGAAATATGATGTTTGCAAAGAAAGTAATAACTTTGAAAAGTTTCAAATCTCTCCTTTAACGTTTCGCAGTATATGAATACATTAAATCCTACAATGTCTCCAAGTTGCCGTATGAAAGATCGATAAAACTTAATTAATATCACAAAATGATTTATGTTGCAACATATTTATAATAAACTTATTCATAGCTCGAGGCTGTTCAGTTAGTACAATACATCATGTTACACGGTGTTCTACTTTCCGCTTAAAATTTACTGATGTTATGTTTTCTCAGCCACGAAACAAATATTTGAATCTGTGTATATTTCGATATATTGCTCGACACATTTGATATTATATACACACGAGACGGAACTAATGATTCCGTCACAGATAAAAGAATATATACAGAAAGAAAATATCTGTTAACTATTTTTATAATTCAGAAAAAAGCAGTGTACTTCATACACCGATTTGTTGCAACGGTGTTGTCAATTCGTCCATGCTACACTTCCTTTCCCGTAATCAATTTACCTACCGGAGGTAGACAACTTGGCAATACTGCGCACTCTGTTGCTACACTGGCGCAACCTAACGCTTGAAATTTGCCTTTCGTCGATCTGCTACGTCGATCTGATCTTATCTAACTTATCAGTGTAAAATAATCATGAGTGTTCTGTATAAATGTAATTTTCTGGTGTTATACTTTACTGAATTACAACATGCTGTTCTTCCTCCAACTTTATTTTAAAGAGCGGATCTTGAGAAGAAAATTTCTTCTTGTCAAAAATTACCAATAGATACAGAGTAACAGTCCGTTTCACAACAGTACATATCGTTTAACATTAAGCAATATGGATTTCTAAATCGTGCTTGGGTTTCCCACCTCTCTGAGGAACCCGCAGTGTTGGTACGTGACGCTAGTTTAGCCAAGGATGTTTATCGACTTCCTCTCTATAGTTGAGTTTATAGCAGTAGAGTATTAAATTACCAAATAGTTATAGAACAGGATTATGAGGATATAGGAGCAGAAAATTAATAACGGGATGTGTAATTTTGGCAACTTGACGTAAAACTAAACAAAACGATGTACATGTGCATTGGACGGCAGAGCAGGAATCTTCTATTGGGAACACAACATACAATTCAAAGGGTGTACAACTTACAGTTATTTGGGAATGACAATTATTAGTGATGGACTCTTAGACACAGTCATAAAAGAACGAAACCTCACATAAGGGTTAGGTTCTAGTACGTTTATACTCAGTAGTTCAAGTTATTAAATAAAATAAATTGTTGAACAATTTGCATAAAATCTTTCCTTAATTTGGAATTATAATTAGCACTCCAGCAAAACATACTAATATATATATATATATATATATATATATATATATATATATATATATATTGTATGTGTATGTGCGTGCTAGCGAGTGCGCTCGAGCATTCAAAAAGCAGCGTCTTCCAAGTAATTTCCGCTCCAAGTCTGAAGTCAATCCGTAGAAAGCCAGCATTTGTTTGTTCCTTTTATAAACATCTATTGACAGAAATGGAAAGTCAGCAGGCGTGAAATTGACCTAGGTCGACAAGCAATTAACGCATATTAGCCCGGCTGATTGGATCCGGCGAAATTAATGGGAATGACCATTTTAGATGTGACACAATTGAGGTCAGTCCTCTAAACCGCAGGAAATTACAGGCGTAGTCTATCTTATTCAGTTCACTTTGTTTTTTATATTAACTGGTTATTCCTATTTCAAGAATAAATTTAATATAAAAAATATATTACGGTAATAACGAATATATTTCCAGTATAACTCAATTAATTTTACCCTCCAATTTCGAAGTTCGTTAATCAGCAACATTCGTTCTACAGTTTTAAAATGCGGAAATTTCAAATCTTTCTACAAATTCATAACTTTTTCACTTTAATTGTTTTTGAAAGTCTGATTTAACCATCGTTACCAGCGTTAAAAACGGCGTAAATTAAAACTTTGAATTTTCAAAATCCGTTGAAATATTTTGACGGTGGTCTTCCTCGAGTGTAAGGTCTTGCAATGATAATTGAAATTTTCCCACTGGAGATTCGCTTATAATAATTATTAAAAAACACTTTCGACTTAAGCAAAACACGTTAACTATTTCCTCTCTAAAAATTATTATTTTTTCCAATCTAATTTAGGATCTAACGACAAAAGCTAAACTGTAAATTTTAGTTTTTACCACAAATTTTATCAAAACCAATACTCCTCAATGTTTAGTTTGCACTTAATTAAATTCAATAAGTAGTTTTATTAAATAAAATTCTACGTGTCTCTACCATACAATTTGTTTTGGTTTGAATTATAATATTGGCTGTTCCCAGTTACAGAAAGCTTGCCAATATTGGCTTCTAATTAATCACCTCATTGAAACGATACAAAAGAAGTCACAGAATTATAAATTACTTGATTTAATGATAGAGCAAACAATTAATTATATTCAATATTTTCTCTGTTCTCTTTTACCATTACCCACAGGGGGTGCAGACTAGCTGCATCATTGAGAGGATTTAGACGTCTCTTGCGGTACCCGAATCTAACACACACACAACACGACTTTCCACTTTCCACTCACACTTACATTTAGGGAGGCGATAATAGCCCCAAGGTGCTTTTTGCCTTAAAATAACAACAACAAAAAAACTCTTTTACCATTGAAATATTTGAATACATTATTTGAAAATATACGAGTATTTTACTTCTCCCTATACGAAGTGGACAGAAAGTTTAGTGAACGTGAATAAAAATCAATTTTTGAGGTATTAAGTTCGATCTATCGATTAAATCGAAAGCAACCAAAATTAAACAGCAGCAGTATTTATTCATTTAACACAGTGTTCATTTTTCTTTTTTTAAATTTATTATCGGGGAGTTGATTTCTTTATCTTTAATTTAATACACAGTTCTTTTAAAGTTATGATTACTTAAAATCACCTGATTTCTTTGAACAGCTGATAGACTATACGAAAATTGCTGTGTTGATTTGTCGTTTATATTAATTCTTTACGATCAGCTTATTACATTGAATAGCTGGTAGGCTATAATAAGTTTCAGGTTATGCTGTTTAAAACAAGCTATATTAATTTGTCTTGTTTTCAAGAAAAAATATCGCAATTTAAGTTAAAAATGGAAGAGAAAACGTAATACACGACTTTTATTTTTAGTTCAATAGGAAACATTTTTAAAAAATCATTCTCCTAATTTTTGTTATTTTCCTATAAGTAAATGGTGTTCGGATATAACAAATATTATAGTTTGTACGATAGCGATGTTTATAATGAGTAAGTTGTCACAATTAATTAATATCACAAGATGATTTATGTTGCAACATATTTATAATAAACTTGTTCATAGCTCGAAGCTGTTCAGTTAGTGAAGAACAAATGTACAATACATAAAGTTACACGGTGTTCTACTTTCCGCTTAAAATTCGCTGATGTTATGTTTTCTCAGCCACGAAACAAATATTTAAATCTTGTTAGATTTCGATATATTGCTCGACAATTTTATATTATATACACACGAGACGGAACTAATGATTCCGTCACAGATAAAAGAATATATACAGAAAAAAAACCTATTAACTATTTTTATAATTCAGATAAAAAACAGTGTACTTCATACACCGATTTGTTGCAACGGTGTTGTCAATTCGTCCATGCTACACTTCCTTTTCCGTAATCACTTTACCTACCGGTAGTAGACAACTTGGCAATACTGCTCACTCTGTTGCTACAGTGGCGCAACCTAGCGCTTGAAAGGCCTTTGCCTTTCGTCGATCTGCTACGTCGATCTGAACTTAACTCACTTATCAATGTAAAATGATCATGAGTGTTTTGTATAAATTTAATTTTCTGGTGTTACACTTTACGGAATTACAACTAGCTGTTCTTCCTCCACCTTTCTTTTAAAGAGCGGATATTCAGAAGAAAATTTCTTCTTGTCAAAATTACCAATAGATACAGAGTAACAGCCCGTTTCAAAACAGTACATATCGTTTATCATTAAGCAATATGGATTTCTAAATCGTGTTTGGGTCCAGCTGCGTTTCCCACCTCTCTGAGGGACCCGCAGTGTTGGGACGTGACGCTAGTTTAGCCAAGGATGTTTATCGACTTCCTCTCTATAGTTGAGTTTATAGCAGTAGAGTATTAAATTACCAAATAGTTATAGAACAGGATTATGTTGATATAAGAGCAGAAAAATAATAACGGGATTTGATATTTGGCGACTTGAGGTAAATCTAAACAAAACGAAGTACATGTGCATTGGACGGCAGAGCAGGAATCTTCTATTGGGAACACAACACACAATTCAAAGGTTGTACAACATACAGTTAATGGGAATGTCAATTATTAGTGATGGACTCTTGGACACAGTCATAAAAGAACGGAACCTCACATAAGGGTTAGGTTCTAGTACGTTTATACTCAGTAGTTCAAGTTATTAAATAAAATAAATTGTTGAACAATTTGCATAAAATCTTTCCTTAATTTGGAATTATAATTAGCACTACAACAAAACATACTAATAATATATATATATATATATATATATATATATATATATATATATATATATATATATATATATATATATATATATATATATATATATATATATATATATATATATATATATATATATTGTATATGTGCGTGTGTGTGCGCGTGCGCTCGAGCATTCAAAAAGCAGCGTCTTCCAAATAATTTCAGCTCCAAGTTTGAAATCAATCCGTAGAAAGCCTGCACTTGTTTGGTCCTTTTATAAACTTCCATTGACAGAAATGGAAAGTCAGCAGGCGTGAAATTGACCTAGGTCGACAAGCCATTAACGCATATTAGCCCGGCTGATTGGATCCGGCGAAATTAATGGGAATGACCATTTTAGATGTGACACAATTGAGGTCAGTCCGTTAAACCGCAGGTAAATTACAGGCGTAGTCCATCTCATTCAGTTTACTTTGTTTTTATATTAACTGGTTATTCCTATTTCAAGAATAAATTTAATATAAAAAATATATTATAGTAATAACGAATTTATTTCCAGTATTACTCAATTAATTTTACCCTCCAATTTCAATTTATTAATATTTTTATTTTATTTATTTTTTGTTTGAAGGATGGGTAAAGTAATCGAAATTCTTTACGTAAATCCGATTTGACTGTAAAATCAGGATTAAAATTCGCATAAATTAGCATTTTAAATTTTCAAGGTGTACTGAAAATACGAAAATAAACCCTAACCGAAGTCAAAATTGAATTTATCAATTTCAACTGATTCTGAAATTTCAAAAATGATAATTTATGCACTGCTTACGCTAATTAATTTGGTATAAAATATTGAAGATAACAACGTTATGAGTTCTAAAATATTTGAAATCTGCGACATTTTGAACTTTCGAATGAATTTTGCTCTTTAAGCAAGTCCAAACTACTAATAAAATATATTTTCGTGTCAAGTTTGAACCTGAAAATGCTCTCTCTCTCTCTCTCTCTCTCTCTCTCTCTCTCTCTCTCTCTCTCTCACACACACACACACACACACACACACATAACCGGCTCCACCACACAAACTTATTTACTTGGTTTTCGGATCCGAATAAATAGTACAAAAACTTACTTTGAAATAAAATGGAATAAAACTGAAAATAAACTTGAAATCATATTTATTTCATATTTATTTATTTACCTTTGCAAGGTAAATATTTAACTTACGTGAAACTATATCAAGAATACAATACAAGAACTGATAAAATTCACGAAACCAGAACTGTTTCCTCAAATAAGCATAGATAAACACTGAAAAAGAATGATCAACATTTATTAGGCCTATCCCTAAGTTTGGCATTAGCCACGACAGAGGTTTGGTCGGATCATTTGTTTCCCGCCATTTAATTAGATCTGCGCGAAATATAAGCAACGCTAAATATGTTATTCCTATTGTCTGACAGGCGTGAGTTGTAAAAATGTAATATTCAATGAAAAACATGTCCTGACCTCCGTATTTGTAACTATGTAAAAGAGTTTTTGGAACAGTCATTATGGTAGTACCCACACTCAAAACCCTAAACTGTTTTGAGGAGTCTATAAACATTTTATATAAAAGGAGTCTTAGCATGTTTATAATAGCAAATTTTGATTCCATTTTATTAAAATTTTGCAAAACATTGATCTTATTATTGGCACAGCAAATTTCATTTAACAGTTTAAAAATGGCGGCCCTTTTAAATATAAAAACTCAACTTTTTGTCTTAAGTATTTTAAACATAGATAATCAGTATTAAAACAAAATAAATTAGCATTTTTAATTTTCAAAATTCATTGAAATTAAGAAATTTTATTTGACGGCGGTCATGATTCATTTTTGTATATTTTAAAATTATTTCGAATTAATGAGATCAGAATTTAAAAAAAAGATTGCGGTGAAAATGTAATTTTGTAATTTTTTCCAATACGTGAGCCGGGATAATTTTTTAAAATACCAAAATAAATATTTGTGCAGAAATTAGTATTCCATTTGGTTTATATCTTTAAATTTTATAAGATTAAAGAACATTTTACGTCATCAACAATGAATTTATCGTTTTTATCAACAAATTAATGACTGAGTAATAAATTTTTATTTGTGTAAAAACTTTCGCAAGTAGACGATAACGTTTTATAGCCTATAAACTTGCTTATTGACACTCCTACTGTATTTCAGCACATTTGTGACAAGGTTGCTTTTAATGTTCCTGAAGAATGGTTTATTAGTCACAAAACTATATTTTGTTTGTTTTTAAATCAACGTAACTAGCAGTTCACGTAACAGCAGACCTCGCAGTGTATTCTTAATTAACTGCTGGCCACCGCTCCAAGACAGCGCACATTACCGTTTCCGCCAATTTATCAGGTGACAATTTTATTTAGGAAAAATGTTACTGGACAAAGATTACTCAAAATCTTACACTCTTTCTCCACGAAGTGGTCAAAATTATAATAGATCTTTTGTTCGAACAGTATTACTAGAAATAGCCAGCAACTACCCTCGTCATTGTTACATCACAGGCCGCCATGTGGAAACAGAAGTAAAAAGGTAAAAATCTAAGTAAGTTACTGTCCTGTTCAGATAATGAATACCATAGTTTTTCTTAATTGCCTTTTATGGATCTGTAATAGATTCCTTATGGTTCTGCGCTGTCGTCACTGTGAGGTTCATTACCATCCCTCTATCCTCGGGGATAGCAGCCTCTTGCACGATTGTCAGTAACTCCCGAGCTTTCCAATAAAGAAATGTGTTTTTCACACTGAAAATTGATCCCTGGGAGAACTTCTACTTTCACGGTTAATTAATTGGAAGCCCCTTTGCTACAGCGTTTTCTTTTCTAAGTTGCGGTTTTGAGCTCCTAAGATTGGTGGTTGGGTTGGGTAACCCCGCTTCTGGTTTCAACCTCACGGAAGAGGTAGGGACGTTCTTAGATAGTGAATTTCCTTTCTACGTTTAAGGTCGTGATTCCTCCCAAGAAGTTGGAAATGCTGACGGATAGGCAGGAACACCAAATATCCCTCTGGGAGAGTAATAGACCCGCCATCCTGCACAACGGTCCTTTAAAACGGTTAATGAACGAATTGCCCAGAAGAAAGACTTTTACCATTGAGAAGTACAGCCACCATTATAAAAAGTGTGCTCCATATTACCGATTATAGTCCAAGTAATTCGACTACCTGCCGCTACGAATGTTAACAGTAGTTAAACACTCTGAAGCAAGATGCCACCAGTAGCGAGTGCTCACAAATCTCTCACAAGGGTTATCATTCTAGTATGTTCACATGCAATGCTTTAGGTTCAATCGTTCTCCTAAAACTCTATCTCGCATCCTTATTTTATGACAAAAAATCAGCTGACAGACCATAAAACAAGCAAAACACTATTAATCATCATTCACTCTCTCGATGTTTGTTTTATTGTTCAGTATTTCACTTTGAATCAATGTAACTCTAGAATCGCAGGTGCTTTGCGAAGATATATATGTGTTATCGAACACGCGAAAGCGTACGATTGTTTTCGCTCTTTTAATCGATACGCCAAAGTTAGATATGAATATTTCTAAAAGGCAAACGAAAGTGTCTTAATGAAACGCTCGCTTCGCTCAAAGCAGACGGCAGTTTTGCGCGCCTTTGAAATGTTTAATGGGTTTTCACAATATTAGAACGATCTGTAAATAAAGCTTTCGATTCGTTCGATATATCGTTTTGAATCTTGGTATTTTTAAGAATTATTAGCCAGTGCTCTAACTTTGAATATAACCTAAATAGTAAATAAAAACATTAAGTAAATTAAAATAAATTTAATCGATTGATATTGTTTAATCCGCGGTTAGCAATTGTTTCGCTGACGTGATAGAAGGGATTTACAGTAAAACTTTTGTTATCTTATCTTTTTTTGAAATTGTAATTTTACACTCATAACTCGCATATATTAACATATATTAAATATATTAGCATATATTTAACATTTGCATATATTAGTGTTTTAAATTACTTTGAAAATACACAGAATGAACCCTGACCGCCGTCAAATTATAGTTCTTTAATTTTGAAAATCCACGATGTTAGTTTTTAACGCTGATTACGATGGTGAAATAAGATTTTTAAAAACTATAAAATAAAAACGTTATGAACTTCAAATTGCCGACATTTTGAAACTGTTATGAATCAACATCTTCGAAAATAATTTGAAAGGGTTTAAAAACATATTAATTTAGTGCGATAAGACTAGTGCACGTGTCCGGCGATAATTTAAGTAGAACTACGGGACTCGGTCATTCGGCTAATATGTTGGCAAGGAAAGTTTCGGCCCTACAATGAATCAAAAACTTTATGATGGACGAGGGATGTGTAAAAACATCACCCCATGACGTTTCCCTAAGGTACGGCTAACGTATGACAGAGTGGCTTATAAGTTGTCATGACCAAAGTAAAATTAAAATATAATTAGCTATTTGGAAATCAGTCGTAATAATATTTGTTTGAAATTATTGCAACCATAATAATAATATTGTTTTTTGACACACATTTAAAAAAACAATATTTTCCCTAAATATTTTAAAATCTGATTTCAGCATCATTAAAAAAAACTACCTGATTTACAATCTCGTACATACTAGCATTTTGATATTTAAAATTTCATTGAAAAGACGATATTCATCTCTGTTAAACAGCTGTTAAAAAATTATTCAAACGTTTATTCGCGTACATTTTAACGTTGATTATGATAGTTTAACCATTTTGTCGAAACGTTTTGAGAAAATAGTTCTTATTTTTTTTACCTTGTAATCACCTCCATTTTTCTAAAACGATTAGGCAAAGTTTGCTTATTAACGTTCTGGTTCAACCTATTATCGACTTTTGTTCCAAGTTTGAATTTAATAGAACAAAAATAGCCAAAACTAAAGTGATAATATAGAATACATATACATAAACCAGATGTAGGCCTAACATCCTTTGGAACTAACTGTTTCTGTTTGAATCATACGAAAGTTGTAAAAGGAATTTCAACATTATACACATTACACACACACACACACACACACACACACACACACACACACACACACACACACATATATATATATATATATTTGAATAACATTAATCATTTATGTAAGTTTGATGAGGACGTTGGGTCAACGTCAGTGGTAAGGGTAAAGCTACAGTGGTAACTGCGTCTCGAATTCATAACCTTGACGTGCATAGTTCAGAGACATAGCAAAATGACCTGTGCTTAGGCTCATTGACCGCCGAATCCATAATGTTTAAAGGCTCCTCAGTTAATGTTAATCACGCATACCATAGGATGTTTATAACGTTTCGTCTGAAATGAGGCAGGTATAATTATGTAAAGGCTCAGAAAATTTGTATTTCTTCTCTTCTGTTATTTTACGCGAGCAAGCGCCAACACACACACACACACACACACACACACACATATATATATATATATATATCTTGTTCTAAATAAGCCCATAAAAATCGTCCAATATACGTGATATTATAAACAACCACTTCATCATGTGGATAGGTTAGGATACGACAAAATGGAAGCAGGAAGCTTATTGGAAAAGTGATGAGTTTGGAACTTTTCCAAATTGGGTTTTGCCTGTCTGGCTTCTCTTCTCGCCGTTACCGATAATAATTAATAACTTTTTGCTGGAACGGACGACAGACAATTTTGTTGTGTTAAACGGTTTACAGCCCTTCGAGCCTTTGTTGTGTTAATATTTCGTAAGTGATTTTACAAATTATTTGCAATTCTGTATTATTAGAATTATAATATACATTAATTATGATTACAATCTGTTTTTTCTGGAAGCAGAACGTATACTACTTTTTAACGTAATTTATATTTTCCGTTCGTGAGGGAATGCGAATAAGCAGGCACGCACACACGCACGCGCAGAAAGACAATACCAGCATATAATACAGAAGCAGTTAGAATTTTAGCTGGGAGCTACGTCAATACTGTAAGCACGGCTAAAGATAGGCAATTTAGATACAGCTTGTAAAACACCGTAAATTAATGCAGTTCATATTATCGAATTTCCATTGTAAAAATAAGCTATTTAAGGAGCCATTATAGTAAATCCAAGAGCCGGGACCATGAAACGAGCACCGTTCCTGACTTCTAGATCACGGTATTTTGGGGGAAGGTTGTTAAAATATATATTTGGTCCGATGTGATTCAAACTGGGCACAATAATCAATTACGGTAATGAACAAATTCGTTAATAATCTAAATTCGTTCAACAGTTTCAAAATAGCCACAAAGGGATTGTCCATTGAAACTAGCTGCACCTATTGAAGGGATTGTCCATCGCGGTACCCGAGTCTAACACACACCAACACTTACAACACTACACTTGCGACTTTAACACTTTACACTCACAGTTACATTTAGGGCGGCTATAATAGCCTCAATGTGCTTCTCGCCTTAAAATAAATTTTAAAAAATAATAAAATAAATAAAAATGGTGTGAAACGTTAAGAATTTATAGGTTTCTTTGCCTGAAATGTTTTTAAAAAGTGATTTCATTATCGTAATCGGCGTTGAAAACTAAATTAATTGGCGTTTTTTTAATTTGAAAAATCCGTTGAACTGAATGAATTTTTCGACGCCGGTTATGGTTCATTTTCGTATTTTCAATGTTACTGAAAGTTTGAAATTTGAATATATGCACTTTTTATTGCTGATTGTAATGGTGAAATCGGGATTTAAAAAGGATAAGATAAAGGAAAATTCACTTCTATCACGTCAGGGAAACAGTTTCGCATAGAGTTTATTTATATTTTAGCCAACTAAAAACAGTACTATTATTCTGTCTTGGTCAGTCTTCGAGTGGTGTCTAAGCGTTATAGTCAATCTTAGTTTGATTTTAGTGTTACTTTTGTTTGTTGTCATTCTGAAGATGGCAGCTCTGTTACCGAAACGTACATCAAGACAAAGTAAGTTGACTAGTGACATTTATTCTGTTCGTATAAAGTATTTTTTTAAAATTTTATTCCGAAAGGATTTTATTTTCTCGTAATTATAAAAAAATGTCGTTTAATTGTCTAGTTAAATTACGTATTGAAATCCGTCGATGGTTTAAAAATGGTGGTCGAAAAAATCAATACTTTTTTTAACTAATCCATTTTTGAAAATATGTCTTCACCATCTTTAACAACGCTAAAATATGCATAAATTGACATTTTACCATTGATAATAGTGAAATCAGGTTTCGAAGAAACACAAAATTATATTTAAAAATGCCTCCATCACGTCATCGAAACAACAAAATTTAAAAAAATGCTTAAACCTAATTGTAAAGTGTATGTATTTTTGCTGTTCAAGTTATCTTTGTCTCCTGTAATTTTTTGGTTTTGTGTAGATGATATAATACCCCTTTCAAAATGAGTTCCATATAAATTTCAAACAACGTAAATACAATATTTTAAAATATTTGAGTTTTCGGTAATAAATGTTAAAATGTTTTACGAAATTACAGCGATACGTTAAATGGATTTAACTGACCACAGCTGTTCAAACATAACAAAACATGGCCGATATTTATTAATCCTACAATAATATTTGGGGTTTCACATATTTGCGGCGCCATTTGTTATTTAAATCTCACAGATTACTACTCAGAGTGAAACTTCTCTTTCAGAGTAAAAAAGTAATGTTTGGATTTTTAAGATAAATAAATATCAATATTTTGACTTTTACTCTATTGTCAGCCTGTTGGTCTAATGGTTTATTTTAAGAATCAAGAGATTTGAAAGCACATAAACCAAATACATTTTTCCGTCTTGACGTAACGTTTTTAATGGACCGACTACACTCCGCTACAGTTCTACATTTATTTACAGTAACTATTAGGTTAGTGAATTTTTATTGGAGCTGTTTTGTGTGTGTGTGTGTGTGTGTGTGTGTGTGTGTGTGTGTGTGTGTGTGTGTGCGCGCGTGTGTGTGAATTTTTTTTATTTTAAGGCAAAAAGCACATTGAGGCTATTATCGTCTCCCTAAATATAAGTGTGAGTATAAAGTGTTAAAGTTGTAAGTGGAGTGTTGTAAGTGTAAGTGTGTGTTAGACTCGGGTACCACGAGGGACGTCTAAATCCTTTCAATAGGTGTAGCTAGTCTGCACCCCCCGGCTGGGTGTGTGTGTGTATATATGTGTGTGTGTGTGTGTGTGTGTGTATGTGTGTGTGTGTGTGTGTGTGTGTGTGTGTGTGTGTGTGTGTGTGTGTGTGTGTGTGTGTGTGTGTGTGTATGTGCTCGCTCAAGTTCAAAATTGTAGTCCGATTGGATTTAAACTTGGCATAAAAAAAATCGATATTGGTTTTTGCTCAACAAGTCTGTTCAACAGTTTTGTATCACTCATTTCAAATATTTAAAATTTTTTAAATTTATAGTCTTTAATATTATATAAAATAAGATTTCACCACCGTAATCAGCATTAAGAAATGTATGAATTAAATTTTGAATTTTCAAAATTCATTGAAAATAAGAAATTAAACGATTGTTAGGCAGGTTTTATTTCCATACTAGATAAATTTATTGTACACCTTAACTTATCCCTAAATGATGTTTTTATCATCTACCCTTATATGTTTCCTGGATTTGGGCATTATATATAAACGTACTAGAAGTACAGCCACCGTTATAAAATTGTGCTCGATATTAGCGGCTAAAGTCCACGTAATCTGCCGCTAAAAACGCTGCAAGCTGCAAGGACAGAAGGTGGAGATATTTGAGAAAATACAGTACTATTTTCTATTTAACTGTAGTTGAACACTATGCAGCAAGATGCCACCAGTAGCAAGCACTCACGTATCTCACATAAGGGTTATTATTCTGGTAAGTTTTGGCCGCTACAAACACAAATTTCGCTAAATAGTGATGGGTCACGCCGTTTATAAGTAAGAGTTTCGTTGTACTGAGTGTGTTGTATTATGGCCGAACAGATAATGGCTAGGGAATAGCTGATTCAAATCCAGAATTTGACCTGGCTGTGTATAACCGGCTCTATAAACACGACGCCAAAAGTGGCTATGGATATTGTTCTAGGGTTTTCCCCTATTGACCTATATATCTTGGGGGAGCACACAAAGCAGCATATAGGCTGCAGATATATATAAACTGCAGCATATAGACTGCATATAGGCTGTCCTCAATTTTTGGTCATGCTAGAATCACAGAAAAGATTAGAGACCCGATTGTAATGATGAGGATTGATCAGATGGCCAAACAGTAAATGGTTTCTAGACCCTTTGATGCCAGGTTGACTTATGAGGGGGAAAATCGTGTATTGGGAAACTCTAGAGACCTATTATGTTATACAGATTGCTCCAGAACAAAGTCAGCCACTGTTGCTGGGGTGTAATGGTTGATACCGCAGTTGAAGAAAGTAATTATCTTGGGACAACACGCAACAGTTTTTTAGGCTAATGTAATGTCCATTAATGTCTGTGTTCGGGAGAATTTGAAAAGGGCCTTCAAGGAGACTCGTATTCATACTTCTAACGATAGTCAGGCAGCAATAAAAGCACTTATGAATCCTATAATTTAGTCTAAGCTGATTTGGGAGTGTCGGGAGAATCGTAACGTCTGTTTCTGGGAAACTGGGTTACTCTCAACTGGGATCCGGGGCATAAGGGGGTACAGAGTGATGAGAAGGCTTGGTACAGAGTGATTAACTAGACTTGGATCTGCTTTTGGAGTTTATCTGACCCGAGCAGGCTTTAGCGATATCTTTATCGTTGGCCGGGTCTGCTATCAATAGGTGGATTAAAAAGGAACATCAGGCAAGTTGGGATAACCTTCATGGATATTCCCATATCAAGCCTCTCTTGGGTAAGTTTCCTCATGGAGACTATATAGGCGCTGCAGAAATCTTAGGCATAACTTTACTGTAAACAATTATGAGGCTCATTACTGAGAACTGTGGTCTGAGAGTGCACATGAACAGGATAGTTATGTACCACGCAGAAACCGTGTGCAGATTATGCAGTAAAGAGAAGGGAACTGCAGAGCACATAAATGACACTAGTACTTAAAAAAATGTAGCAACATAGTACACTAGTACTGCATAACACTAGTACTTAAGAGGTTTAGTTCCGTAGATCGCAGTGTCTGGAGTTTTATAATCCCTTCCTCTTTATCTAATCTAATCTAAGGTAATCTAAAGGTTGTGTTACCAACAGACAAACGGATGGACACGAGAATGAATTTATAAGACCTTGGTTTTTCTATGGAAACTAAAAACTATTTTGCTAATAAAAATTATAACTTATGAAAAATTACATAATATTTAATTGACTTCAAGCGATTTACGTTATTAAGTTAAAACAATCGGAGCAAAGTAATTGTTATACGGACAGCATCGATTCGTAAGTTATAAAAATTAAAATTTAAGTAAAGATATGTTTTCCATTGTTATAACAGGTAGGTCCATGCGATGAAACAGCGCTGTTGAATTATTCATAACGACGTTCAGGAAAAACAAACATTGGCTGGAGTCCAAAGCAATGAGGATTTTGTTTTCGTCGAAAAATATTGCATTACCAAACTGCAGGTGGCATGAGGGACAAGAGAGTGTGTTCAAAATGATCGCCACACACAACTCTTTCGCGACGTGATGGAAGTGAATTTCTAAAAATTTTAAATTTTAACAAAATCAGCAATACAAATCTGCATAAACGCTCCGTTTGCAAATTAGGTCCGATTTCGTTCAAACTTTGCACAAAATCAATTTTGATAATTGATTAAAATATAGGCCTTAAAACCTTCATAGATTTCTTTGCACTATTTTAAAAATCTGATTTTATCGTCGTAATCATCATTAAAATATGAAAAATTAAACCGAGCTGCCACCAAATGCGGAGCTGACCCAAACGGATTGGAATGAAGACAAAGGAGTTCAGTCAGTTAAAAGGTAAAAACTGTAACCTAGGTAACGATAAATAATAAGTTTTGAGGCGTGTTCAGCGTGGTCGTGGGGGAAGCAAATTTAGCTGTAAACTGAACCTAGACAGAGCCGAAGCTCCGTTACACTTTCAGTGACTGAACTTGCACACTAAATATACGTATAAGTATTTTATTTTGAGTACATTCGTGAGATTCTGCATACTTAGCAATGATAATATTACTGGTTCCTGATAAGATGTGGATAACTTAATCCATAACGATTAATTCTGAACGAAATCTTATCAAATAATCGAGAGAATATCAGCACCGGAAAACTCCATCTACCTCCTAATATACACCTTACAGCCCCGGGCACGTTACAGCCCCTTACAACCTGCCACATTTTAGACCACACAGTCAAATAGATTTCAAACGTCATTAAAATAAAATTCAGTGAACAAATTATTTTACAAAGAGAACGGAATAAAGCATTCCTGCAACAAGACAAAATGTCGATGTGGTTTTATAAATAATCGCGTTACCCAGATATCTACTGACGTGATGGAAACGAATTTCCAAAAGCAATTTTTTATCACAACCTTTTAAAATCCTGATTTCATTGTTCTAAACAGCAATAAAACCTTCATACCAGCGTTTAAAATTATGTGATTATACAAAAATGAATCCTGAACGCCGTAATATTATATTTATTAATTTCAAAGAATTTTGAAAATTTAAAACGCTAAAGTAGGCCATTTTTAATGCTGATTACCACGGTGAAATCGAATTTTCAAAGAATTTGAAGTCAAAAAATGTATAAGCTTTCAAAAAGTTGAAAAAGCCGCCATTTTTAAACTGTTGAATAAATCTTGCTAGTTAATGATTGTCCAAGGTATTATCTAAATCGATTTTTGAGCCAAGTAATTTTAGCATTAAAATTTCGAATGCTAAACACACACACACACACACACACACACACACAATTAATTTTAATAAATCATGGTCTGAGTCTTACCACGATGGCCGCTCTAATAGCTCATTTTGCAACGGAAATTCCCTAAAATCATTTACTCTAACTAAGAAAATCAACCGTTGTTCTTTCCCAAGCTTTCATGGTATGTTATGAAATAAATTAATAAATTTCTTCGACTTCAGACTTGAAGCAAGAACCACCTCGAAGATGCCAGATAAGATTTGGCAAAACGTCGGTGCAGAATTAGAAAGAATTGTATTCAACTTACGCACACCGATTTTCAATGTACTTTAAATTTTTCAATCCTTGAAAGAATAAAAATTAACAATCCCTTCAAAAATCAAAAAGGAAAAAATCAGAAAATCCGCTCATTTTAAATGATTAGGCATGGGGTTTTCCATGATGGCCGCTCTAATTGATCACTTTTCAAAATAATATATTAAAAAATTAGGTAAAAACTTAGGCAATTTATTTTTGTGTTGCTTTTCCCTTACCGTTAACACTGAACCCTGTCCTCACCAGTCTAACCTTTTTGGTTTTTCTTTGTTTGCGTGTAACAATTGACTTTTACTAAAACTATATATATATATATATATATATATATATATATATATATATATATATATATATATTGTAAAAGACTCGTTACACGCAAACAAGTAAAAACGAAGAAGAAAAACTAAACTTAAACTAGAATTGTAATGTTTTCAAACTCAAATTCCAATTTATTTTCTGCTTCGAAAATAAGGAATAAGTAATGTTGTTTTGGTTAGTGAAAAATAAATAGACTTGCGCAATACGGATTTGTAGTAATCTCTGCAAAATAATTGAGTTTGAGATGAGTTAAAGGGGGAAGTGGGGGTGGAGGACCCTAACCTAAACAGATTGTAGTAGTAACTGTACAAACAAGGATAACGAGATTTTACCAATACGCGAAAATCCTGTTGAATAATATTTGTTTTTCAGACGTCCTTATTTGTATTTGCGACAATTGAAAGTTAAATCAATGTAATTAGTGTTTGTTGTGTTGCAACGTTGTATGTAGACTGTTCAATAAACGGTGTACCAACTTTGAAAAACGGAAAGTAAAATGCAGAAATTAATTGCAGTCTTTTTTCTTACTTTTTCACTTCATGCATTATAACAACCTCCTCACGGGCTCAGACATTCTAAGAATTTGGCGGTCATTAGGTGCCCTAGTTGGGTCTACCGTACCCAACGAACAGATCTGCATTCGTTAGAGAATTTTCATTGAAACAGTAGCTATTAAAGCGAAAATCATTGTAAGACCCAGGCTCAAAACCTTGAAATGAGCACCGATCGCGGCTTTTCGACATTTCTTTTATGTAGATCGTGTTTGTGTTTATAACATAGTATCTTTATAAATTCTGTTTAACATTTAGCACAAAAATTGATTTTTTTAAAATCTCCCAGCTTCCAGCCAAATTCATTCAACCGTTTCAAAATGACGGTCATTCCAGATTAAAAAACAATACTTTTTACATTACACTTTTTAGAAGATCTGATTCTACCTTTAATTCGCGTTAAATTTTGTACACACTGGTAATTAAAACAAGCGGAAATTAACAATAAATGTGACTGCATTCAGGCTACATTTGTGTAATTTCAAAGTGTTTCCAAAGTTTGAAACGTTAATTTATGTTTGTGACAGTTAAATTAGATTTAGAAATTATTGTAAAACGATTATTTAAATTTGCTTCCATCACGTGACTGTTAACGAACTAACTGTATCGCAGTATTCTATAATTAAGAAACGTTTAATTGTAAGTGTAAGTGGGTTAATTAGTATTAACTCGCTTGCATGGGAAACTTTCAAGACGGAAATGTCGATACAGCTTGTAACTTGAGATACGCCTGAAGTTTAACAGCAGTAATGATGTAATATTGTGGCAATTAGTTGAACAAAAACATGTTGTATTGAACAATATAAAAATCTATTGTGAAATAACTCATTTTTGGCAAACAAGAAAATAATATTTTTCCATTTAACAATATATAAATAAGAAAATAAATTTAATAATATTCAGATATAATAAAAACAATTGCAAAATGTTTTCATTTACAAGAATTATACCCAATTAAATAGTTATATAAATATATGAAAACAATGTTATTCATTACATTTATGTTATTTAATACAATACGTCTTACTTTATTCTATCTTTTTTTTACTTAAAACTATAACCTTTATAATTAATGATTCTAATATTGTATATTATTGAAATGTTTACAAATGAAACCTACTGTAACAGGATTTTACATTACATACCTAAATTAGGCTACAGTATTTATTGTTTATTAAATAAGAGTTTTTTATTTAATAACATTTACATATTAGAACTTGCGTAGATTGTTACCGATTCTGCTTTCTGCTTCTGTCAATAATTATTTGATTTGGATACAGTAATAATTTAATTATTACTTTTTACAATGTTTTGTAGCAAACAGCTGTTCTGGTACACACCCAATTATTTGTTACCTGTGCCTTCATTGTACTGCACTATTATAATACTGGACATTTATAATACTGCTCCTAGAATTTTGTTCACAAACGTTCTATCATTCTTTCAGTCTGTTTTATTTTATTGTAAAACCTTAAAATGGAATAGAATGTGGTGTGGGTGGTCTCTGGTGTTTTGACAAACATTTAGGTATGCCTTATTTGTAGTTTGAATAAAGCATGTCCTTATTTTTGGTTAAAACTCTTAAGCCATATAGTATTATATGAAAAATAATGGAAGATAATTGTCTATTACACTTGCTTTACAAAAAGTACTTTTAAAATTTGTCAGTTTTTAATATCAGTATCTTAATATCAACAAGTAGAAAAAATTTGCCAAAATTTCAAACACGTACAATTTTGTTTTGAAATTTCATTCTCTATAATTACACACACACACACACACACACACACACACACACACACACACACACACACACACACACACACACACACACACACACACACACACACACACACACACACACACACACACACACACACAATGACAATACCAGCACATAATACAGAAGCAGTTAGAGTTTTAGCTGGGAGCTTCGTCAATAATTCAAGCACGGCGAAAGATAGGCAATTTAGATATAGCTAAAAACACAGTAAATTTATGGAGTCCATATCATGGAATTTCTATTGTAAAAATCAGCTATTTAAGCAACCATTATAATATGACCCAGACCCGCGACCTTGAAAAGAGCATTAATCCTCCCCGCAGGGGGTGCAGACTAGCTGCAACTATTGAGAATATTTAGATGTCTTTCGCGGTACCCGAGTCGTTAGACTCGCACACACACTTACAATACTACACTTACGACGTTAACACTTTACACTCTCACTTATATAAAAGGAGGCGATAATAGCCTCAATGTACTTTTCGCCTTCAAATAATAAAAAAAAATTGATCCTGACTTCCAAATCACATTTTAAAAGGGTTGTTAAAATGTATATTTTGTCAGATGTGATTCAATCTAGGACAAATTTGTTAATAATCAAAATTCGTTCAACAGTTTCAGAATGACGTAAAATATTAAAAAAATTATAGGCTAATTGTTTTCGCCTGAATTTTTTCCAAAACTGATTTGACCATCATAATCATCGTTGAAAACCGCATTAATTAGCGATTTTTAATTTGAAAAACTAAAGTTAAAGACTTTTTTATTCCGGTCATGGTTCATTTTGAATTTGAAAGTTTAAAATTTGATAATATGCAGTTTTTAATGCTGAACATAATGCTGTAATCAGAATTTAAAAAGGTAAGATAAAGAAAAAAATACATTTTAAGTTCGCTTCTATCACGTCAGCGATAAGCGACGTATTGTTTTAAGCTCTCTCTCTCTCTCTCTCTCTCTCTCTCTCTCTGTCTATCTATCTATCTATCTATCTATATATATATATATATATATATATATATATATATATATATATATATATATATATATATATAGCTTAAAAAATTAAATTTTAAAATACATTTCCATCTAAATGTTTAGTCTTTTGAGATATGTTATTGGACAGTTGAAAAAATACAAGATTTATTGTAGTTAAATTGATTTCAAAATGAAAATAAATCAGCAGCTAGAAGCGAGTTCTGACAATAACTTTGTTGCTACTACAATACCTGATACTAAAGTTAAGAAAGGACTTTGTAGAGTTTACTACCGATGTTTTATGGCCCACAAAATATTTCCCAGGAGTGTTGCTCGTCTCGTCTTCTGTGCGAGTTAACACAGATGTGTTTTACTGAGTCGTGTAATTAGGTACGTGTTCTGTGTTCATCTGTTATTGAACTGGACTGTTGTATCTGTGCTCCTATTAAATTATATATAGCACAATCCGGACAAACAGACACATTTTGTACATCAACCACGCTTTTTGAGCTCGTTATTGATCTACTATGGTAATTTAAATGTGAATATGCATCGCACGCAGATGTCTCGCTCACATGATGGAAGTGAATTCCCAAAATTTTACACTTTTTGAAGATATGTTTCACCATAATTATTATCAGCGGTAAAGTTTGCATAAAACAGTATTTTAGATTGTAATGTTATTACTAAAATGAACCCAGACCACCACCAAATTACGTTTTCGTAACTTCAAGGGTATTTTAAAGGCTAATTTATGAAAATTGTAACTATAAAAACGACAGACAAAAATCAGATTTTCAAAAAAAAGTGTTAAGTAAAAAAGTTATATTTCTTTTAATTTGGAATTGCAGCCATTTTGAAACGGTTGAACGAATTTTGCTGGAAAGCTGAGAGTTTTGTAAAAATCAATTATTGTGCCAAATATCAATCAAAATTTCAGAATTTTTTAACATACGCACACACACACACACACACACACACACGCATACATACGCGCACGCGCATACACAAGCGCCCGCACGCACGGATTCATGCACGCCCGCCCGCACGCGCACACAACACACACCCATACAAACACACACACACACACACACACACACACACACACACACACACACACACACACACACACACACACACACACACACACACACACACACACACACACACACACGACACATACACTCCACATACGAAAACGTAGGGAAAGGACACGATCGGTCTCATTTCAATATCTCGAACCTGGGTCGTACCATGATAGCTACTGTTTTAATGAAAATTTGCTAAATATGCTAATAAATGCATATTTTTGCTTTGGTCAGTGTAAAAAATTTTAAAAACGTTTTTGTTCTTGTTTGGTAAATAATGTTTCAGTAGTGATTAAAGATACACAAACCGCTAAACAACAACAACCCTAAACAAAAAACAACCCTAAGGATGTCTTTAGGGTTGTTTTTTGTGATTTATTTTCGGTCGGCAAAAGGTGTTTACAAAGCATGTGCTCTCATGCTTCGCTACGAAAAAGTTTCAGGGAATAAAAATTATTACAGTTGATTTAATATAGAAAATTTTGTTTCAGTGTAAACTGTAGTAAGAAGTTTTTTTTGGTTATTTTAAGGCGAAAAGCAAATTGAGACTATTATCGTCTCCCTAAATGTAATTGTGAGTGTAACGTAATAAAGTCGTAAGTGTAGTGTTGTAAGTGTAAGTGTGTGTTAAACTCGGGTACTGCGAGGACGTCTAAATCCTCTCAATAAGTGCAACTATTCTGCAACCCCCTACGGGGTGCAGAAAGACTTTGTTGTATGGGAGGGAAGCTTTGATCAATAAAAAAGAAGTTATTGTTATTGGTAATAATATAGCATTATCGGTAAAATATTTACAAAGAATTTCATTCATTATATTTAGCTTATTTAATAAAATAGGCATTACTTTTTTCTATTTTCGCATTTAAAACCTATAAATCTATAATAACATATAACCTAGATTTTTTTCTATAACCAATAAAATTATGGAATGAATTCTGACATTGTACTTTATTGAAATAATTACAAGTAAACCCAACTATAATTGTATTTTATAATACATACCTAAATTAGGCTACAGTATTTACTGTTTACTAAAAACAGAGTTCTATTTAATAACATTTACATATTATAACTGGCCTATATTGTAGTACCGATTCAACTTTCAAAATTGATTCTATAAAAATTATCAACATTATTTGTCATGGTTACTAATAATTATTATTTTATTATACATTATTTGTCAGATTGTTGGCTAAACTTTAAATATCCACGAACACTTTGGCAGTAAAATATTTGAATTGGGTTGTATGGTCGACCAATTGGGCTGATAGATTCGTCAAAAACATTTATTTTAAAATAAATCAAGCATTTCTTGTGCTCGCCATTTTGTTGTAAGCAGGCAAAAGAAGATTTGGGATAACCTAATACATACAAAAGAATATAAACGTTTCCATCAAAATCTGTCGAATCGTTTTGTTATGGATAGCGGATAAAACTACAACTTCAATGTAACAGACATTGAGTTAAATGGAAATTCCTTTATGTCAGATATGGCTGTTCTAAAGCTTGAAATGAAAACACTAAACTATAAAGTGCACAGATTCGTTTAATTTCCAGAGCTCGTGTAAATACTCCGTTTTAAAATAAAACATTTAGATTTTCTGCCATTTTGTTCTGAATAAAGCGTGCAACAGTTTAAGGTAGCATAAAACCTGCAAGGATTTGTATTTAATAAATATAAAGACCTTTAACGTAACAGACAAATAAATCAAACTTTATACGTGCCGGCAATTTTCGTTTCGAAGAGACGTATGTCAGTCTTTTATTGTTTAAAACTTATCACAGCTGTAAATAAAAACGAGAAAATTTTATTTGAAACTCGTTATGGTTCCTTCAAATTTGGACAAATAGTTCGAAGAAAAAATAATATTTTATGTTCTAGAAAGATGCAATTTTAAAACAATTAAAAGATTTTTAAGCCTTGCCTTATTGCACATATAGCATAAAGAAAAGCCACCACAAGAATACACACACACACACACACACACACACACACACACACACACACACACACACACACACACATATATATATATATATATATATATATATATATATATATATATATATATATATATATATAAAACATTGCTAGATTTGATTATTTAACCTTCATTGTACCTCTTGTTTTCGGCTTAAAAAGTTCTCTGACGTCTCCTGATTCCTAGATTCCGTTTTTCTGTATTTCCATAGATCTTGGTTCAATACCTTCTCTCTCACTTCCGTGTTTTCCTTCTCTCCAACTAAATTTCGGACTTCCTACTTTTCTGTCATCATGTGCTTGCCACTTTAGAATCTGTTTGGTATGTCAATTTTCGTCAATTCTTTGAAAATGTCCAAACCATCGAAGTTTTTTTTTCATAATGTCGTCTACAATAGTGTGTTTCACATCCATGATTTCAAGGATTCTTAATTCTTTATATTTTCCCGTTTTCACGCACCAAAACATTTTACTGTTTTTGTTTGAATGGCTATAGTTCGCTTCCGTATGATATTATACTTTTCATAATTGTATTATATATTTTATGTTTATTTATTTTTGATATCTCTTCATGCCATATGGTGCTGATCAGTATCCTTGTTGTTGTTCTTCACAAGGTGTTCGTTCTGTTATCGCTGTGTCTAACAGTTCATCACTCGTAATTGCCGTTCCAAAATATTTGTAACTTCTACATCCCTTGATTTTTGTGTTGTGTTTCAATAGAAGATTCATATTCTGCTCTCTAATGCACATTTACTCAGTTTTGTTTAGGTTCACCTCTAATTATTCATACTGATCTATTAATTTTCTACTCATAAGTTGTTTTTCTTAAGTTGTTTTCTCATAAATTGTTTTCTAGATCTTCATAAGTTGTTTTGTCTTAATGTCGTCAATGGTGTGTTTCACATCCGTGATTTCACGAATTTTTTTTTAACTTTTAAAATGATTTAATTTGTTTTCCGTTTTGACTAACCTACGGCACATGGCCAATAGTCCATTTATGTAGCTCGAAGATACTTTTCTTTTTTATAATTGTGTTATATTTTATGTTTATTTATTTTTGATATATATTCATCTCACATGATGCTGGTCCTTATTGCGCTTCTTCTTAAAATGTCTAATTGGACATAAATTATGGGGCTCGTCATTTTAGCGCTGTATCTAACAGTCCAACTTGTAATTGTCATTCCTAAATACTTGAAAGTTGTACACTCTTTGCGCTTTGTGTTCCAGTAGACGATTCCTGCTCGGTCCTTCAATGCACATGTGCTACGTTTTATTTAATTTAACTCCTCTACATTATAAAATTGTAAAAGTCAGAAGGTAAATACATCCAATTGCCAAAACAGCAGCACTATCTATAGGATGTAATTCAAACAACTCCTACACACTGTAGTAGGTGGAAAAGAGATCTTTTACGTTAATAGAAGTGGCGTTGAAATCACTATCTAAACACTCCTGGCAGTAATAAGAACAAATTGTGAAATTTTCAGCGGAATTGGTTGAGTAGCTTTTCCGTCTATAGAGGACACATATAAGAACATTGCTGTATATCTGTAAAACAATATACATAATCGAAACATACAGAATTTTTGTTTTTTCCAAACCGAAGTAATTTACAAATATTGTTGTTCTTTGTTAATTTATTTTATGACGTCAGAGAACGTGTCGTGTTTAGATCTATTCTAAGATAATATAGTTATGGAGTAAAATATATTGGGAGAAATCAGTAACCTTACATAAATAAGTATTACGGATTGGATTGTAAAGAAACCATATTACAAAGGTTCCAGTATATTTAAGTTATATAGACAATAATTGTAGATTTTGCTAGATTTAGTGTTGACAATGTAGTTTTTAGCAATGTAAGCATTTTCATTGTACGTAGAGAAGGAAGAGCAGAAGTTTAGTGTTAGTCGAGGTTTCACTCAGTTCACATCGCAATGAATGTGAAAAGAACTTAACTTTTTAAGTGTATATTAAATTTATTGTAATTAATAAAAGTTGTTTTTTTTTAAAAAGCGACATCCTCGAAACCATACAATAAGTTATATATATATATATATATATATATATATATATATATATATATATATATATATATATGTGTGTGTGTGTGTGTGTGTGTGTGTGTGTGTGTGTGTGTGTGTGTGTGTGTGTGTGTGTGTGTGTGTGTGTGTGTGTGTGTGTGTGTGTGTGTTTGTGTGTGTACTAAAATACCTTTGGTACGACTACATAACAAGAACAGAATTTGTGACTTTGTAAGTTACAAAGAATTTCAAAGGGAGTCTTACAATGGATGTTTCTTCAATGCTAACGGAATTCTTTAAAAACTTTGAGAAAGACAATCCCTCGTGGTTTCGCTAATATTGTTTAAACTTTAAGTAAAACTGGCTGAGCCCTGTTCACATGTATGTTTTCTTGATGCACAGCGTGTTTATAAAAAGAAACGTAATTGTGCATTGGAAATTTTTGTTGTGTATAATAATTAGTTCATACGCATTTCCATTGAAAACATGCGCTATTGGAACAGTTAGCATGAAAAAAAGCAAGTCTCAAAACTTTAAAATGAGTGACGATCGTGTCCCCTAGATCATGTTTTGAGGGAACGTTTGACTATACGAGCGTATATGAGAGAGAGAGAGAGAGAGAGAGAGAGAGAGAGAGAGAGAGAGAGAGAGAGAGAGAGAGAGAGAGAGAGAGAGAGAGAGAGAGAGAGAGAGAGAGAGAGAGAGAGAGAGAGAGAGAGAGAGAGAGAGAGAGAGAGAGAGAGAGAGAGAGAGAGAGAGAGAGAGAGAGAGAGAGAGAGAGAGAGAGAGAGAGAGAGAGAGAGAGAGAGAGAGAGAGAGAGAGAGAGAGAGAGAGAGAGAGAGAGAGAGAGAGAGAGAGAGAGAGAGAGAGAGAGAGAGAGAGAGAGAGAGAGAGAGAGAGAGAGAGAGAGAGAGAGAGAGAGAGAGAGAGAGAGAGAGAGAGAGAGAGAGAGAGAGAGAGAGAGAGAGAGAGAGAGAGAGAGAGAGAGAGAGAGAGAGAGAGAGAGAGAGAGAGAGAGAGAGAGAGAGAGAGAGAGAGAGAGAGAGAGAGAGAGAGAGAGAGAGAGAGAGAGAGAGAGAGAGAGAGAAGAGAGAGAGAGAGAGAGAGAGAGAGAGAGAGAGAGAGAGAGAGAGAGAGAGAGAGAGAGAGAGAGAGAGAGAGAGAGAGAGAGAGAGAGAGAGAGAGAGAGAGAGAGAGAGAGAGAGAGAGAGAGAGAGAGAGAGAGAGAGAGAGAGAGAGAGAGAGAGAGAGAGAGAGAGAGAGAGAGAGAGAGAGAGAGAGAGAGAGAGAGAGAGAGAGAGAGAGAGAGAGAGAGAGAGAGAGAGAGAGAGAGAGAGAGAGAGAGAGAGAGAGAGAGAGAGAGAGAGAGAGAGAGAGAGAGAGAGAGAGAGAGAGAGAGAGAGAGAGAGAGAGAGAGAGAGAGAGAGAGAGAGAGAGAGAGAGAGAGAGAGAGAGAGAGAGAGAGAGAGAGAGAGAGAGAGAGAGAGAGAGAGAGAGAGAGAGAGAGAGAGAGAGAGAGAGAGAGAGAGAGAGAGAGAGAGAGAGAGAGAGAGAGAGAGAGAGAGAGAGAGAGAGAGAGAGAGAGAGAGAGGAGAGAGAGAGAGAGAGAGAGAGAGAGAGAGAGAGAGAGAGAGAGAGAGAGAGAGAGAGAGATATATGTATTAGCACGCTCACGTTGGCAATTTTAGTCAGATTTACTTCAAACTTTGTAAAAAAATCGATTTTGTTAATAGCTTGGTCATGTTCGTTAACCAGAAAAAATTGTTCAGCAGTTTTAAAATGGCGTCCGTTTCAAGTTTTTAATAAGAATTCATAACTTTTTGTCCGAAATACTTTTGAACATCGATTTCACCATAGTAATCAGCATTAAAACCTCCATTAAAACCTAATTTGAGAAATTTAATTTAAAAAATTCCTTGAAATTGAGAAATTTTATTTGACGGCGGTTATTTTTGTTTTTTGCTTCAATTTTGAGGTTTAAAATGCTAATATGTGCAGATTTTTCTGTTTCTTATGATAGTGATATCAGATTTTCAAATAACGGTAAGATAAAAAGTACTTTTCATAATTCGCTTAAATTACGTCCGCGAGGCTTAAATTACGTGTTGCGAATGTTTTTTATTTAAATTTGATGTTTGTGCTTCAATATTAAATGAAATTCTAAGTATTGTCGTTGTTCAAACTGCTAAATTTAATTTTTATAATATTTTTTAAATGAACTTAATTCCTAGCTATTAGTTTCATAAACTAAAACTAAACTAAAAGTAATTATAACTAAGACGTACTTACGACGAATACTTACTTATAATTTTGTTTTGTTTGATTTAATAAAGTTTTCAAAAACAAAGGTTACGATAAAGCCATGCAATTATAAGTATACTTATTGACCGATATAAACTCACAGTGGATTGTATTCTTGTCCCTTAACTATTTCACCTTTTAGTTTGTTACACAAATCTAGATTTATAACCACTACATTTTCCAGTTGACTTGATCCAACATTACCCGTCCTGCATTACCCCAGCTATAACTAGATTAATCATGCAACACTGCCGTCTGGATATCGGCAAACGTCATTTCGTATTTAACCTATCTGCGTCACATCGAACTACTTACAGGCAATTAATTCGAGCATTATCGCTGCACGCATCTGTCTCGCCGACGTGATGGAAGCGAATTTATAAGATTGTTATTTTACAATCGTTTGCCAATTCGATTGCAAATTACTGATTTCACCATCGTAATCCGGTATAAAAACATTTTCAACTTTACAATTGTACTGAACATTTAAAAATGAACCGTGACAGCTGCGAAATTCATTTCACTAAATTAAATGGGTTTTAAAAAAAGGGAAAATTCCAATTTACGCGGATTTTAAAGTAGATGAAATCAGATTTTCAAAAAAGTTTTAAATAAAATTTTACTATGTAAGCTACGTGTACACGTTATTACCAAAATCGATTTTGTTTTAACAAATTAGACCATACTTGCTATCACGAGAGCGTTAAAACAAACACACACACACACACACACACACATATGTAGCCCCTCTCTCTCTCTATATATATATTATGGACAGTGGGTGATTTAACTCGCATAACTCGTTCCATAAAAAGTTATTTTTAACCGATTACAGTGTTTTTGGATTGGTTTAAATTAAATCCGATAGACAGTGCTGTTCTTTTGACAATTCTGTTTAATTATATTGACTTTTAAAATGTGAAGGCAAGTTACACAATTTTTCCATAAACTGCTAACACCAAAGGTAACTAAAAATTAATAATATAAATTAGTTTATAAAAAAATTTGCCAGTGTTATTTTTCTGAAAAATACCATAGCGAATCATGAATGCACAGCTTATATATATATATATATATATATATATATATATATATATATATATATATATATATATAAACTCTAAAATAAATAACCTCGTCACTTTTAAATCTAACAGGCTGTGATAGACTAAGGTAACATTTTAACAAGAAGCAAGACTCCAGTGTACTTCTATTTTCTCACGTAATGCGACGGCTTATGGAACCAGGACTTCATACAATAAATCAACCCCTAAGGAGTGTAGGGTTCAGAGGGATTGTAAAAGAATCAAGTGTTGCCCGTAATATAACAACGCGGTAGCGCTCGGCCCAGACGAGTTAATGCGGAACGTTCAGTGATACTGGTTATTTATTGCCTAAGTGATGGGTTATGAACACAGGATTTTCTTAGCAAAAATTTGTAAACTTTATATATATATATATATATAAAGTTTATATATATATATATATATATATATATATATATATATATATATATACAGCGGTGTCCTAAAAGTCCGAATACAGCAAAATATTTCTGAAATTACTGATGTTGTCTTTCAGAACACAATGAATATAAATCAACTAAAATGTGTGTTTTTAAAGTTTTGGTCCTCTATTTTGAGATGCACTATCTTAACCAACCTTTTTATAAAAAAATATACCATTTTTTGAAAGGTTTCACGTATATGCATTATTTTATCGTAAAGGTTTTTGCGAAAATCTACTGGTGAAATTCGTTTTGAAATATCAATTTACCGGTTTTGAAGTTTCATCCCGTCACACTTAGATGCAGAGAATATCTGAATCCCATCTGGTTCTTTTTTTCACGATTCTAAAATTAAGGCTCGTTAATGATTTGAGTTTAATTTGAACCATTCATTACTATCATTTAATGGCCTTTATTTTAACGCTTGTATTGTGTTAAATGTAGGCCTACATTTGATAAAACACAGGCGGCAAATTTCTCTTATTTTCTATGCTAACTAAATTACTTTTTTATGGCTTGTTTTATACAGCTGATGCGTTATTTCTATGAATCTTGGTCATGAAATGTAGTGATATTTTGACAAGCTAAAAAACAAAATGTTTTTTAAGGATCGTGGGTTTTAAAACTGTAATTTAAATTTCACGCTATGGTTGGTATAAATATATATAAAACACTTTAGTTACAAATTTATTTTTTTAACATTGCCATATTTCTCTTCAAAATAGTAATAACATAAACACTGAAGATAGCGCCACAGGTTAAATTAGAAGTGTAAAGGAAATGAAGAGGAAATTAAAGTAGTTCTTTATCTATCTTCGTGGCTATATGCTCAGGAAACAAGATATTAATATTGTATTTTATTTCTTAATAATTTGTCATTATCATACAATAAATATCACTTCACAATAATTTTTGATTCGAAAATAAACTTCGAAAACACCGGATCCAGTTCCGTAATTTAAATAACATTTGAAAATTTAAATTGTTGATTTATGAAAATATTATCGACAATTTAGACGGTATAATTTTCTAAACAGTGTTTAAAACTGTTTTTAAAATTAAATTAAGCCTTCATTTAATTTTGTTTAATTATTTTTAAGATTTGAAGATAACAATTGAAACAGTTAAAAGAATAACCCTATTCAAACAGTTGAAAGAATTTTGTTGAAAAACGAACAAATCTATATTATTACTAAAAAATCGATTTATGTCCCTTACTTTTAATTACACTGAAAATAAGAAAAAGGATACTGAACTATATCAAAATAATTTTCGTACGATTAAAAGAATATAAACATTTAACACGTATATTTAGACTAATTATATTTGTTACGCTGTTTGGAAAGATAAAATCAGATTAAAAAATGAAATAAAAAGGTATGATTATTTTTAAATATTTGAAAAGCCTCCATTTTGAAACTACTAATAGTATTTTCCTGGGTCATGAAAATATTAAATCTTAAACAGTTATCGGTGTTTGTGCTGAGTTTTAATCAGCACAATTTTAATCCGGTGAAAATTGTAAACGTGTGAGTGCTACAAAACGTGTTCAGTTTCGGCGCTCATTTCAAAGTCTCTAGTTACTATACCGTTCAAGGTCAAGGTCTTACCGTTTCTATAACTCATTTTTATAGGGAAATCGCTAGTAAATATTTTTTAAATGATAATAACAGAAAATATAAATGTATTATAAAAATTTCTTTAGTGGACAATTTTTTAATTGCTGATGCCTAAAGTTTTTCAATAAAACAGCTATAAACACGTAGCTTTGTTCAGTTTTACAACTAATTTCCACTCAAGCCATTATTTTTTTTTCAGTCGTGAAACCGTTACATTTTCAAAGTGTATTTACAACAGAAATTTTGATTATTAAAAAAGAGATCGGAAACTGTTATTGACTTTTGGCCAATATAAGTGTATTGAATCAAATAAAATTATGATTTGTTAGTGAATCGACAACTTGATGTTTTATTCAATACTTTTTTCTGACGAGTAAAACTTTAAAATTTGTTTACATTAATATTTATAAACTTAAGAACGTTAAAGATGGAAACAACTAATAAATATTTAGATTTCGGTTTTGCATTAATAATCGACAAATATATAAAATATTTGTGAAAATATTCATGCAAATCATTTGAACTGTAACGAATAAAGAACAAATGTTGTGTAGAGACTACGCGCCTTCGAAGTAAACACTTTCTAATGACCATGTTTACACCGGTTTACGGGATCGTCATTAAATGATTTGTCCCTCTACCGGTCGTAATAAATATTCAATCCTATATATATATATATATATATATATATATATATATATATATATATATATATATATATATATACTTACTCTCTCTGTCACACACACACACACACACACACACACACACACACACACACACACACACACACACACACACACACACACACACACACACACACACACACACTTACAAACACACACACACACACACACACATTTTCCAATCACGCTACTTTCATACACTTCTCCTTTTCATGCATTCTTTAATTTTTCGTTAGGTAAATTTCTATTTGATTTCACTGCACAATAAAACTTTCTATACCGGTTATAAAAAAGTATTCGCTTCTATGTGTATTGTACCAAAAACATGTCGTAATGAGCAGAAAGAAGTATTTCAAAAAAAAAAGGTGAGAAAACATTTTCATATACTCGTATATCCACATTTTGAGCTAAATCTGGTGAAAAACGTTTTAAGCATTTAGTTTAATGATGATACTATTGTTTTCCTGCAAACCCTATCATGGAAATAACTAAATATAAGGACGTGTGTGTAATGTATATTCTGTTATTATTTGAAGTTATTCAAACTATTTTGACAAAGGCAGTAACACAAAACTTCCCTAATTAGACGAAATGTATATAGTATAAAGTTAAGAAATAAAACTAAAATTTAAGTACTCTATTAGAGTGAATGAACTCTAACTTTATAGATGTATCGTGCCCTCTTTCTTTGTTACTAACATGTTCCTTGCTTCTCGCGCCTTAGATTCATCATAAAGTCAGGATTTGAAAAGGATTCAAGGTGTGTAATTCAACCAAGTTCAGTTAGTGGCTTCATAATTGAGATGTTTCAAGTTGTTTGCTTAATTTATCTTAAATTTTATTTTCTGCTGACCAGAGGTTCATTGATTCGCATGTGCTTCTCAATGAAGATATGTAGGTAGGGAAATGAAGTATGTCTAGTGTAATGAGGTCCGTCTAGACATTTTTTTAAAGGCGAAAAGCACACTGAGGCTATTATCGCCTCCATAAATCTAAATGTGAGTGTAAGGTGTTAAAGTCGTAAGTGTAGTGTTGTAAGTGTAAGTGTGTGGTAGACTCGGGTACTGCGAGAGATATCTAAATCCTCTCAATATGTGCAGATAGTCTAGCAATGTCGTCTAGAGAAATGAGGTCCTTTGGGGGAAATGAGGTCCGTCTAGAGAAAAGAAGTCGTTTAGTGAAATGAGGTCCGTCTAGGGAAATAAGTTTCGTCTAGAGAAATGAGGTCCGTCTAGGGAAATGTAATCCGTTTAAGGAAATGAGTTTCATATAGGGAATGAGGTCCGTCTAGAAAAATTAGGTGAGGTCGTCTAGGGAAATGTAATCCATATAGGGAAGTGAGGTCCGTCTAGAAAAATTATGTTCTTCTAGTGAAATGAGGTCCGTTCAGGGAAGTGAACACACATGTATGAGGAAAGCTAATGTACACTATAAAATAGCCAGATTTACAATTTAAAATTAATAAAATTATGTAGTGTGTGTGTGTGTGTGTGTGTGTGTGTGTGTGTGTGTGTGTGTGTGTGTGTGTGTCTGTCTGTGTAAGTAAGTATAAGTACTATGATTCATAGGTACATTGGGTGTAAAAGTACAATAATATTGTAGTACTCTTTAATGAACTATGCTATTGCATTAATAATATACTAGTATTGTTCAATGGTACTATTATACACTATAATAGTACCACATAATAGTACTGCATATGGTATAGTATTATCTTTAATCCAATCTAGAGCAAAGACAATATGTACGTCAAAAATGGGAATGTATGTAAAGATTAATTGAAGCACATCGAATTACATTCCTGTGAATTCGGTTTTGTATAATTAGTCAGATTAGATTTACGGTTATAAACACAGATCAGACAGACATACTTCCATTAATACTGCCGCTATAAGTGTTGCCAACCTTGGAATACAAATTACCGTCTACACCAAGAATATTTCAAGTTTCGTTACGTTTGGAAAGTACTGTTAGTAAAGTTTCATTTGTAAATTATCTATTGTCATTGCAGTTTTAGTAAAAGCCAGACACCCACAACAATGAAATGAGCATCGATCATAACTTTCATTCACCTATTTTTGTAGTTAAATCAATATATGTATATGTATGTATGTATATAGGCCTAATTACACAACCTGGTTCCACTTACTAACACATGATAAAAATCACCGTACTTCTCTCCAGGCTTGGAAACATCTTAAGCCTGCGAAACCTAATTCACTCTCGTCAACCAATACTTACTTCCGATGGTTCGCAGTGTGCACATGTTTCAATATTTCTGCACAGGCATTACTGCTGGCGCATCACCTCGCATCTCCTGTATATAGTAGCTTCATTCTGATTGGTGTGTTCGTTCCGCAGTTTTAACAATGGAATTCTGTGAAATTATGATCCCCACCATAATTTAGAGTATAAATATAGGTTGAAAATCGTTGTTCGACAGAACATAGAAGAGAACCACCCATTTCAGAACAACTATCAACACCCGGAATTACACAAGACATCACAACGTGCTCGGGAGGAAATAGGAGGGATCCGAAAATGGAGAGAGGAAATTTGTTTGGTCGTTCGTTCCTTATTTCCGTTACATTCTTCCTTTTGGCAATTTTTTTCTATTCACTCCTCTCCAAAGACAACATGCTTTGCTTTTAAAAATAAATTGCAAATTATATTTTCGTAAAATATTCTACGAGTAGTTAAGCAAACAAATTAAGGTATATTGTGGTACTGTGAACGGCTAGTTTTAAACAAGGGTTGAACTATCGTTATTTGAAACTAAGTTTAATACTTGTTTTAAACTTTGAAAGTGTCCTTCAGCCTGGCGTAACTTGAAACTATGTTTAAATTATTATTTTTAAATAAGGGAATATCATAATAAAAACTGTTTATCTACAAGGTTTTATTTTCATTTTTATCTTTTGTTTGTAAACATACAATGAATGCAGATAAAATCATCACGTTTTAAATTAAAGTGGCAATATCGTAAAATTTGAAATCTATACTAAATTTAAACAAAATCATTAGAGTTGAATTAAAAAGAAGACCTGATGTCTTATAGTGACTATTACAAACAGCTATATTTTATCTCTTTTTTATTTTAACAATAAAATGGCAAGTTATAAAATTTTACAACTTTTCGGTTAGGCAAATATAAACTATACAAACTTTAAGGAAAGTGTGTTAATAGTGAAAATAAAATTTTGAGATTTCAATAGATCTTCGCGTATAAAGTCCTCTAAGTGAAATAGTAGTTTTCACTTTGATGTTTGTCCTCCAGTATGTTTTTTAAAAATAATATTTTTGATCAGAAAACTGTAAAAAATTGGTCTTTTTTAAATTGGCTGTTACGATTTAGATACAACTTTTCTGTCAAATTTATTCCGTAGATACTGACAAAGTGTTTCGATTATTATAGTCCCAACCAACACATAGTGTTGTGAGTGCGGGTGGGTAATCCCGAGGTGTTCTAGTTGGATCTACCCCTTCTTTATCCATCTGGTCTTCTGTTAAATCCCTACATGCCATGCCAAGTTGGAACTGAATAGTTGCAGAGCTAAGTGAGGACTTAGCTCACGTTTGCGGATCTGGATGCGGGACTCTGTACGGGTGAAAATTGTACTTCATTAGCTACTTTTAGGGTTATATTGAATAGAAATAAACCCGAGGAACTGGTAAAAGTGGACCTCAGGAGTAAAACAGTAAGGAGCAATGAAATTCGGGCTGAACACTCCATAGAACACTCAAGCAGTGAATTGCAACAGACTGTTTGGACGATAGTTGGACCTTCCCATTCTGCAGTGGTAGAAGTGACGGATGGGGAACATCTCAGATCATTAAGGCGACGGCTATCTCAAAACAAAACAGTGCAAAAGCTCAAAATGAGAAAATAAAAGGCTTCTAAGGGCAAAGTGAAGGGCTGTCAGCCAGAAACTGTAATGTCCAGGGCAACAGTCAACTCGTTACAAGGCACTGTGGTCTACGGGTACACATGACAGGATAGGAACGTACCAATAAGAAAACGTGTTATGTTATGTAGGTAGGGAGAGGAAACTGCAGTTGTATAATTTATGATATGACCTCTAGCAGAATAAGGTAGTGAGTGAAGTGTTGAAAGACAATGAGGGCACCATTAACTGAACTAGAATCAATGAGGTTTAGTTGCACTACATGTCCTTTGATTGCTGTACCAGCAGTCTCCGAAATTCATAACCTTAACGCATTTAATTCGTATGATATTGAAAAAAATAACTAAAAAATAATCATAACTTAAAAAAAACGTTCTAACAGATTTTGCTCAAATTATGGTGTAAGTAACTCAAACCGTGTACCAAATTTGAAATAAATAAAATTCGTAGTTCGGGGAAAATATTTAAAAAAACAACGTCTACAGTCAAACATTTTTTCAAGATTATTTTGGTACTGTAAATGTATTTTTCTTGAAATTTGCTAAAATACTTTTTGAATTACACATCTTTATAAATAAGTGAATTTTGAACAAATCTGAATTTTAGAAATTTTCCAATTTTTCGAGCTTTTTTTAATAAAATAATTGAATATTAGAAGGTTTGTGTTACGTTTTTAGACTATCGCCTACATAAATTGAAATAACGTATTAAAAGCAGCATAGGAATATAATGAAATTAAAAAGGATCTAAGTAACAAAGACAATTTTTAAAGAAAGAAACCAACCCTGTCTCCATAGTAATAGAGTTTCGATGGTATTCGTCGAGTGCTTTTAAGCTAATCTAAACTTTCTACTACATTAGTTACATTGTTAGCTACCGTAGGAAGAGTCTTCAGTGAAAATTAAAAGTTCTTTATAACTTTTACCGGGTTCACCATTAGCTGAATCAGTTTTACACTGTATTAAATCAAGCTCACTAAATGAATTTTGACATAGTTTTAAACTTTGTTATACTTTTTCGTAACATAAATCGAATTTGAAACACGTGTTAATCGGTTATGACGTCTTAACATGTATCATGTTTTAGGGCTGGTTGTGATGTTGGATTTTGCAGGACTTGTGATACGAGGGACGTGTTTATATTGATATATAACAGTATATTTTTAATTATAGTATATTTGCAAGTCTCATTAAATTACTTAAAATTACAAAATTAATTAAAGAGTCCTTGCGCGTCTGAAGCACACGTGATAACCACTACACTACGGAAACGTCGAAGACATTTGACCGATTAAAGTGTATAAATGAAACGTTAATTTAATTTTTATAGTTATATTAAGATATCAGTTGATTTATATTAATTCGTAAAGATCATCTGATTTCATTGAGCAGCTGATAGGCTGATGTTGTTAAAACTAGCTATGTTAATTTATCGTGTTTTCAAATGATCGTAATTGAAATAAAAAATGAGAAAACATGATACATAATTTTTATTTTTGTTATATAACAGAAATATTTTAAGGTTGTTTATGATGATAAAATGAGATCGTACACTAACAATTTAAACAAAAAAGGTATGATTTTAAAAAAATGTTCTTACTAATTAGTGGTTTTCTGTTCATAAGTAAGACTTACACCTCTGAGTGTATGAGTCTTGAATGTTTGTTCTCAATCTTCAATTTAGTATTACATCAAGGAAATAGTAATGTATATTATGTTCTAGTTGATAAGTTAATGTTTTAAGTCAGGCACTTGAGAACGATTGTTAATCCATACTTTTAAAACGTCTTGTATTTTTTCTAAAAATACACAAATGATGGTATTTTCCCTAATAAACAATAATAACATGAATATTTTATAAATAAGCAACAATTTCAAAATAGATTTTTTCGTTCAATAAAGTTTTTTTACCTTCCCTGAAGTTTTTGAAAATTTCAAGTTTTCAACCGCCATTAGGAGGGTCACCATTGAGAGGCTACCGTTATCTCTGTCTTCCAGTCCTATATGAGCTGAGTTTCTAACCTTCAATATTTATTCCCTGGAAGGTGTTCTGCTTCTAAATTTACTCCCTGTTACCGCTTTTTTTCTATGCACGTCTAACGCCCCCACATTCTGCCTGGTTCACTGTTCGTAGTTTCCTCCACTACTGTCCCAGTTTCCTACACCTCAGTGCTATTTTCATTCTTCATGTCCACTTCTGCCAGTATCCAGGGATTTTGTTTTGTTTTCAGCCAGTAAAATCCGACAAGTAGTTGGAGAAATAAAACGTCTACTACAGAGTCCCGCATGCTTAACAACGCCCTTTTAGACACTCTGGAGTACACTGTTCCTCCTACATTGTGGATTGAGGGACTGCTAGGAAGTGGAAAGTATGATGGGTTTTGGTTATTATTCCTCCCGAGGGGATGGTGATTGAAGTGGATTGATAACGCATAGGCAGAATTTACCAAATCCTGTGGCAACCTATTTTCTATCCGGTTTGGAACAGGATAGAAATATCTAAATCTATCATAAACGAACTGATTTAGTAAAACTCTTTTTTGAACTCAGGAAACTTGAAAACAATTACGTTTGTGAAATTTCCAAATTATTTTTTTACAACCGTACTTTGTTTAGCGATAAAGTGAAAACACTGTTGCTTAATTCCTTTCGTTTACTACTTTGCCAGACTTGTAGGGAAACAACTCCAACTGTCCTCGCCAGAAAATAAAACATTGTCTCGAGATAAACAAAACAAAACTGACTGGCAAGGAGTGGCTATTAGACGGTACAGAGTACTTTATAACACGTCTCGACGTGTCAAGACACGTTAAGCCCAACACGCTCTCGTCATATCTTTCACGGTATCTTTTTAATAAACATTCATTTACACTCTAAAGTGTTCTGTACGAATTGTTTTTGCGTAATTACTTTATTGTAATCTTTATTATTTAGAAAAGTTTTTACGACAGTAATTGTGCTCAAGTGGTTTTCGTTATGTTAATTTGACAATTTAATATTGTCATAAAAAATTTGATATGAATCTCTCAGCGGTTATATTCGTTTTAAGATAATTTCATGGCGTAAAAGTTATTTTGTATTTTAGTTCAAATTGCTCGACCGCTTTTACCAAAATTTGTTTTTATAACTCGAGATTTCTTTTCATTTTCGAAAAACAAACATTTTAATATTTATGGTTTATTTATTCAAAACGGAACAATTCATTAAACCCGTGGAGTTAAAAATCACACTGAATAAAATAGTGCAATCACTTGATCTGAAATTTTAATGTTCACTTTTTTGTGACAAGTTTTTCTTCGAATTTATTTTACTTAGAACGGAAATAATTTATTATTTAAATTCCTTTTTCTTGCGCTTTAGAGAATATTTAATTTAAGCACTACATTGATTCAACCGTTTGTTACAAAATAATTCCATTTTGTAGCGAATTTACATTGATAAAATGAGATATACGAGCGGCCATCATTGTAAGACCCAGTCACGGACCTTGAAAAGAGTACCCCATCCTGATATCCAGATCACTTTTTAAGAGGTCGTTAATATATATAATCCAAAATTATGTATATAATATACAAATCCTTAAAGCCAGATAGGAAAAAAGGAAAATATTTTTATACCTAAATATTGTTATTACAGGAAAATTTAGTTATTTTTTTGATTCCCTGAAGATTATTCCACACGAAGATTTTTTCAATTTCACACATGATGTTTCTTATTTTATTTCCATCAGCAGGGTAAAGGGCGTCCGACCTTTTTGATGGAAGAAATAAAATCAAGCATTGTGGGAGGCGACCTTCGTTTGTAACAGGAGGCAAATTGTGAATATATTGGAAAAAGTGTAAATTATCTTTATTTTGTAATTAAGATAAAATTTTGGGCTTACACAAATTTTCGTGACATTGCACAAATTATTCTGAAACTGCACACGTAAAACATTTTACATTTTTGCCGGTTTCGGCGTACTAAATTAACAAATTGTTCTGTGCCTACAGGAAGTACAATTTTGACATCGCCTTCCGCTTTATCTGCGTGAAACTCCAAAATAGATTAAATAAGGTTGCTGTCTAATGATTTATGGTCGTCTTATGGTGTGTGTGTGTGTGTGTGTGTGTGTGTGTGTGTGTGTGTGTGTGTGTGTGTGTGTGTGTGTGTGTGTGTGTGTGTGTGTGTGTGTGTGTGTGTGTGTGTGTGTGTGTGTGTGTGTGTGTGTGTGTGTGTGTGTGTGTGTGTGTGTGTGCGCGCGCGCGCGCGCGTGTGTGTGTATTTTAGCATTCTCACTCTTTTGATATTTTTATTCGTTTGAACTTAGTAAACAATAGATTTTTCGTAATAGCTTGGACATGTATCTTAACAATCGAAATCCGTTTGACCTCATAAAAATTATAACCACTTCAGATAAAAAATTTCTTTTTATTTACATTTTTACTATCGTAATTGCCATTAAAATCTACGTAAATTAGCATTTTAAATTTTACAAATGCACTAAAATTAATTGCCCTGTCTTAAAGTACAAAACAAATTACTATTACAAATTCGCTTCTATCACGTCAACGAGACAGCTGCCCTCCCGATTGTTTATTGATAACAAAATGTGACTTATACGTTAGAAAAGTGGTGGGTTTTCAAAAAAAAAGTTTTTATCGTTGTCTTGCTTTTTCTCGAAACAATAGAGTTTAAAAATAAATATTTAAATATTAATGAATAATTTAAAAGTGTTAAAACAATGTTACTATATTTTGTTGAATTTGATCTGATTAGGTTCGCTTAAAGAGAAAAGCAAACACAATCGCGCTTTATAGTGCTGCTCAAATATTGCCATAATGTAACGCACCACTTGAAACTGCAAGGTCATTACATAAAGTGATAGTTAAATGACTGTTTTACCAAGTCTTGAAAAACCGACGGTTTTAAATGTCAATTTGATCATTTATAAATAAACTGTTTATTCTGTTTTTAAAATTAATTGTTAATTATAGATTTAGTGAATTTCCATTAGGAAAATGAGTTATTGTAACGGTCATGGTAAGACCCAGACTCGGGTGTATGCGTGTTTTAGCATGCTCATTTTCGCAATTTCGTTCAAACGTTGCACAAAATTCGATTTTTTTTAAAGCAGAGACATACTTCATAACCAGTAAAATTCGTTCAACCGTTTCAAAAAGGCTGCCATTTCAAATCGTTAAAACATCATAACTTTCTTGTCTTAAATGTTTTTGAAAATGTTGGAAACGGTTTGAATTAGCATTTTGATTTTTAAAATCTGTTCAAATTAAAAAATTTCTTAACGGCGGTCAGGGTTCACTTTTGTTTTTTAAAGTGTAATTTGAAGGTTTAAATTTCTTTATCCATGCAGATTTTCATCATGATTATAATGGTGAAATCAGAATTTCAAGATAAAGAATAATATTTTGGTGAATTCGCTTCTATCACATTAACGAGACAGCTGCGTGTCGAGGTTATTGTTATTGTTTGTGTAAGTTTATCATTTGTGTGTATTGTTGCGCTATTTTTATCAAGTTTTATTCTCTTGACCATCATACATTTTGCTTCGATAAAAAAATATTAAACTTTTTTTACGAAAGAAATACATGTTAACTTTACGTAGTATTGGTTGAAATCACGTAAGGTCTTGTAATAATCGTGTAAGTACTTATTGATGTGCCTGCTTCTAATTGGTCCTCCCAACGCTTTCTCTTTAAGGTCCATTTAATTCTTATAATTAGTAAACATTTCTAGACTTTGAAAAATAACGTCTGCTTGTGAATTTAATTTACTTGTGCAGTATAAAGGGTTTCGGTGGTAGAAGTGGCTAAAGTACAAGTCAGTCTACTGCGTCACTCAACTGCGCACCTAAAGGTTTTTGGTTCTAGCCGCAGTTGCTCCCGTTGCTTTTTACTTACCGTTAACAATGATCCGCCGTCCTCATTAGTCTATGGACGTTAAAAAGAAAACTACATTAAGGTCGGGTGGCCATTAAATGTGAAGCGGAGTTGCTCTGAGCGGAGCGTATTGCGCATTTAAATCCTAACCTGTTAATTTAAGTAAATGCGCCATTTAAGCGTAACGAAGCTGAGCAGAGCCAAGCGGAGTAGCTGGGCTTGCTTTGCGTAGCTTTTATTCTGTCTAGTTCGATTTTGAAGCTGATTTCCTCTCCCCCACCACGCCTTCAAACTTATTATTTCCCGTTGCCTAGGTTTATAAACGTAGTATTTCCTATAATCCTTTACAGTAAATCTAAATATTTAGATTTAAAGGCACTAAACGCGTTCTTTAAAATGATCGAACTCCGCTGCCGGTTGCCTTCTCATCTTCATTCCGCTCCGTTTGGCTCAGTTCAGTGCAGCTCCTCTCAGCACTTGGTGGCCGCTCGGCCAAAGAATATAATGTCTATTTTTAAAGAAGAAATACTTGCTAACTTTACATTGTATAGGTGAAAATCATGTGGATTGAAATACTATGCGATTAATTACAAAACAGTACTTTTTGTTAGGTTTTTTTACCTAACACACAACTAAAACCTATTACACAAGTTATTAGTAAAAAAGAACAATTTTTATAATAATTAGTTTATAATCTCACCGTAAGTAGGGAAATTGTTTGAATTAATATTTATAATATAATAATAAAAAATAAACAAGTTTATTTCTTTAGTAACAACATTAAGAACTAGAGTTCGCTTGTAAAACATTGTCGGCAGGCACAAGTCGGAGTGTTCTTGTTATTAATGTAAGGTGTACGGGTGAAGTGGATTTGCCTTTTATTACTTTCTACCTCAGTCTTCTCATTACGGATGCAGCACACCTCGCCTGCTTCCAGCTTCGAGGAAGCACTAATGATATAAAATAAGACTCCTCGTAGTCTGAGAGCTGCTTCACTTGTCTAAAATTTAATATACATGTACTGAAACGGGGTTAGAAGTACTACTTTAATTTAATAAGGATAGCAATTTTGAGATAGTTGAAAATAATGAGATCCGTCCCCAAAAAAATTTGACTGATATATTCGTTTACAGGTCAACCGAATCCGAAAAAATAGTATAATTATGTAATGTGTGTGTGTGTGTGTGTGTGTGTGTGTGTGTGTGTGTCAAGATTTAGCAGGACATCCTCCTCTATGGATGACAGATCGTCCATGCTCAATTTGTCAAGAGGAATGCATTCGACCTCAGGCTCGCATTCCAGTGAAATGCTTTTGGTCTCGAGCCCACACTTCTCTTGATTCCTTAATTCTAATTTTTCGTTCGACTCAGCCATATAATTTCCACAAATACTGGGTTTCTAATAGACCATTTCTTCAGTGACCCGTTTAAAGGAATAAGGATTAAATACTATTGTGTTCCTTCTTGTACCCAGTAGGCCCCTTTAAACATACTGAATTTGCTCCCAGTGTCATTGAGCCTTCGGCACGGAACGCACAACCTAGGGCACCCCTCCTCTAAGTTCGTCCAGACGTTATTGGACATTTTCCAGCTCCGGGTGGCCTTGTCTAAGAACCGGACCCTCATAATGGAGGTTTTTATAGGAGCCAATTATGGTTAGTAATTCAATTTATTACAAAATTACGAGTACATTATTTCTTAGCGCGTTTATCAAGGTAGTTTGTCAGTTGACCACGTAAAGTCGCAGTGGAGCAATGCTAAACCAAACAAATCTGTTGAAATAAGTCTCAGAATTTTAGACTCAACACAATTTCGATAGTTGTAATACATATATTTCCACAGGAAACAACCTATTTACAAATTTGTTTAAAATAAATTCCTTATTATTAAGTATTTAATTGACTTGTAAAACCAACAATAAACTTAGTTAAGAAAAAAAAATATTAAAGTAAACTTAATTATCCTTTACAGGCCTAACCAAACACTGCCTCGCAGATAACGAAGCACAGATGTGCAAGTCACAGGAATTCAATTATTGTTTTGCTTTTGTCCTTCCGCTGTCAACTCGCTGTGATTCCCCTCGTGATATTATTGCTGTCATTTCCCGACAATGCATGTCATATTTTTCTTTGCAGACATTATTAATTTAATACTCGTTTTGTTAGCGAATTTACATTGGAAAAAAGAACTATTGGAGTGGCCATTATGGTAAGACCCAGACCCAGGACCTTAAAGTGAGCACAGATGGTGACCTCTAGATAGATCACTTTTCGAGAGATGGTTAAATTATATATATATATATATATATATATATATATATATATATATATATATTATTATTATTATTATTATTATTATTATTATTATTATTATTATCTGCGTATAGACCCTGTTGGATCATGAAAAGCACTCCGACTCATGTCTTATTCCTTATTCTCCATACCTCCCTCATCCTGTCCCCATGGATCCTCTTCCGCGCCTCCGTCCATTTTACCCCTGCTCTCTTTGGGATTTCATTCTCTGGGACCTTCCAACCGAGCATCTTTCTCCTGTATGCGTTCCTGTCTTCAACATCTGTTGAGTCTATTTCTGCGTCATGTAGGTCTATTCTGACTTGTGCGATACACGACGTTGTTGATTTGACACCTTGTGTATACTTAAGGATTCTATTGGCAAGTCTCGTTGTTGGGAGTCTACTGATGTGTCCATAGAACCGAAGCCTCCTTCTTCTGATATCTGCTGCCAGGTTCGATATCTTCTCTGTGGTCTTTCGGGAGTGCAACCTGTATCCATCTTCTGTTAATCTAGGGCCAAGGATCTTCCTCAAGATTTTGCGTTCTTCCTTCTAAATATCCTCCATGGTAGCTTTTGTGTGGAGTGCTAGCGTCTCGCTTACATATAATACCTTCGGTTTTATGACTGTGTTGTAGTGTCTGATTTTTGTGTGCGTTGACATACATCTCTCATTGTAGATATCACGCGTTATACCAAGAGCCCTCTTCATTCTCAGTAGCCGAACACTTTGGGTTCTCAGTAGCCTTCTCCCCACCCGTGGGTTCAAGAATTTCTCCCAGATATTTGAAGTGCTTGACTCTGTTTATCTTACCATACTTTGAATTTAGTTCTTGATATTTAATTTTGAACAGAAGAATTCGGTTTTTTTAATCGAGATCTGTAGACCGACCCTCTCTGCACATTCCTTTAGGATTTCTATCTGTTTAATAGCTGTTGTTTCATTATCTGTGAGTATGGCCAGGTCATCTGCAAAAGCTAGGCACGCGATTTCTGTGTTGTCCTTAGGTCTTCCAAGTCGAACTCGTTTCCAGTGCCCATATATATATATATATATATATATATATATATATATATATATATATATATATATATATATATATATATATATATGTGTGTGTGTGTGTGTGTGTGTGTGTGTGTGTGTGTGTGTGTGTGTGTGTTTAGTACTACTCACATTGTTAATTTTGTTTCGATTCGATTCAAACTCGGTACTACAATCTATTAGAGGAATAGCTTAGACAAGTTCGTCAACCAGCAGAATTTCGTTCAAAAGTTTAGAAATGACGGCAATTTTAATTATTTAAAAATCATGACTTTTTCGTCTTAAATTAAAAAAAATCGAGTTCACTGTTCTAATCGGCGTTAAAAACTGCATAAATAAACGTTTTTATATTTTAAATTTCGTTGATATTAAGAATGTCTTTTTGACGGCGGTCAGGTTTCATTTTCGTATTTTATGTAGTTTGAAAGTTTAAAGTGCTAGTATATGGAGATTTTAATGCTGATTACAACGACGAATCTTTAAATATGACAAAAAAATTATCAATATATGACGAGCCAATTTTAAAAAAATATTATTCCGATTTTTGAGTTATTTAATAATTTTTGTGAACATTTAGCGATCCGCCATTTTTTATGAAGTACTTTAGAGATTTTTAAGTATTGAACAATAGTAGAAATAATAAAATCTTTTGTTTATGCAAAGTGATACGATACACTTGAGCAAAATATATAATATTAATGACCCCACAAAAAGTGATCTAGAGGTCCCTTTAAACGAAATCGGTGCTCATTTCAAAGTCCTGGGTCTGGTTCTTACCACAAAGCACTCCTAGATATTCCCTAATAAATCAAAGCTGTTTTACAGAAGTAAAATATTTTTATTGAATCCTGTTTTATTACAACAACACTATATATTTTCAACTACATAAATATTACGATAACAGTGACAATATTTCTATAATCGTTTTCGATTTATGTCCTGGAAATAATATCAGATACCCATTCAACTAATTTTCCAACTTTTGTGTACACAGTAGTTTCGTACTTTACTTGCGATGCCCAAGATACAATCCCAACTTGAACGCCATCGCATATCAAAGGACCTCCGCTGTCACCGATCCAAAATTTGTTACTAATTGGATGTGTTGTACAAATTTGAGTGCTTGCGCACATACCGTTATTTGTAAACGATTCGAGGAAGGGATAATTTAACACCATATTTTCAAGACGTGTTTGGCATGTAAGTTTATCTAACATTTCTACGGAAGCCCATTTCAAAGGTTCGGGAGTGTTTAATCCCCAACCAACTACAATGCATTTCTTGTTTTTTTGAAAAACTTTTGAAATCACACTGAAAAAGGATTTCTGAGACTGTGGAAGAGGCAATATGACTTTAGATATTTTGTTACTAAACTGAAGTTTTTGGTCCAGTTCGACGACTGCGATATCGTAATTGTAGATACATCTAAAACAAAAACAATTAGTAGTGCAAAGAAACAGGAGAATATGTTCTTAATTTATTACTCTATTTAAATAATAATATCATATATTATTTATCGAGTCAACATCCCTTTTTCTCAGTACATACTATTCGTACAGGCATAAATGAGGTATCTTTAGAAAGATTCTTTAACCGGCTTCTGACTTTGTAAAACGATTTTGCGCTAAAACGTACTGTTTATAGAAAATTTTAACATAAAAGACACTTTTTACTGTCATAGGCAAAACGGCATCATGTATGCGCATGCGCGGCATCACAAATCAGACAATATTTTGTATAATTTACGAAGATAACTTATTAATCACCAATAGACAATCCCATTAAAAATGTTTCTTTTTTGCTTAACGTGTTTAAAGCAATTTCAATATTTACTTAAAAGACATTAAAGTTATAGGTTATGTGGCCCTACTGACAGTCCCCTATCCCTGCCCGTCGTACAAGCCGGGACAAACATTTCGAATACCAAACACATGTTTTCGACATTGTTTTTACACGAATATAATTGCGATTTTTCCATCCATCGTGCATTTATTTATTGTTAATATAAATATAATAAAATACGAAGTACAATAAAAATGTCAAAATACAATTAGAGAATGCAAGCACGCATTTTCAAATGGCTAGAAGACCTATTAAAATTGCTTTTGCTATCACTATAAACAAGTCGCAGGGACAAACACTTAATGAGTACTATAGTATTTACCAAATGCCGTCTTTACTGACTGACGGCCGTAGCCTTTTACGTAGGCTTTTCAACGGTAACTAAATCAACTAACATGTTTGTTGCCATTAAAGAAAAGAAAATACAAAAAGTACAAGACTTTTTGTCAAATATCGTTTACAACGAAGTAGTGTAATGCACTGTAAAAATTGCTATTAAATAAACAATTATCTGTATTGAAATGATTCAATTACTTACAATGATTCATAAATTTGTGATTTTTATTTCAAACCGATCGCTTTTTGATTTATTTTTTTAAACGTGTTTTCCCTTCCTTCCAACTACCGCTCTCACCCCATCGACTACTCTTATTCAAAGGCTGTTTTTACTTAAAACTTTCATAGTGCAAAATTTCGCACGGACCCCTTGGTTGTTAAGTACAATAGTCTGTTATTTCCTTACGTATTTTCCTTGTCCACTTCTGTGTATTCAGGATGAATGTAGAATCTCTTATAGCCAACATGCTTTGTTTCAAGGCCAGGATTCAAAGATCCTGCGTAAATACCCATTGTGTCATTGTTGGCGCATACAAATCCTTCGTCATTTTTAATACGGTTGCACGTCATACAGTGTGCGGCAGTGAGCACGTGCCTCGGGCTCAAGATGGTGGCTGTGCACGAGACTCCAAGATCGCTACTCTGAAATTCATGAATCGTAATTACTCATCCAATTCTTTTTGTCAAATTAATTCTCGACTGTAAATTATTTCGCTTGGTCTGTAAATTATTTAAAGATTCCTAAACTTGTATGTTATTTATTGTGATACACTGTAAATATTTAGTAAACACAATATATGGAGAATTTTAATTTTTCAAATGTGGTGCAGACCACGGAAAAGTGATACGATTATCAATTCACTTTTCTAATATAGCGCTATGTAGTTCAGAATTTCAGTCCAATTCGATTCAAAATAACAAGCGAAAATTTGTTAAAAAACTTTCAAACTTGTGGCAATTTTAATTATGTATAAATTCATAACTTTTTTGTCTTAATTTTTTTTAATTCGATTTCACTATACTAATCAGCGTTAAAAACCTCATAAATGATCGCTTCGAATTTTTACTTGTATAAAAGTTATAATTAAATAGAACGCGAGCCCGTAATAAATTGTTTATAGGTTTGCTGTAGCAAACTAGATCGCGCCACTGTAGCGACACATCGAGCGTTGTTGCCACGTTGCTTGCTCTATTACACTGAAGTGGGTACGGAAGGAAAGGTAGTGTGTACCTATTGGTAAAAACCGTCATAAGGAATACACTGCGCTATCTTCTGTTCTAGATTTATACAAAAATCCCAGTTAACCTATCCCCCAATACCTTTATGTACAAATATGAACGTTATTTTTTTAACATAATAAATTACATATAATTTTATCTGGAAGACAGAGATATTTATTTATGAAATGAGCTGTCCAAATTGGATGTCCTGGTTCTTCGTGTTTTTACTTACATTGAAATTGACAAGAGCCATGTAAGGAGTCAGTTCAATTGAAGGGACGTATTCTTCTCCAATTATTCTTGTTTTAACATCCGGCGAAGATATGTAAACATTGTTTATACCTAAAAACAATTTATAGAAACTTTATTTTAAGTAAAAAATGCCAACTTATTTTTTTTAACAAAAAGAGGGAATAAAAACAATTTTGGAAAAAAAAAAAAAAATTAGATAAATGTAATGTACACTTCCTCGTTGAATTTTAACAAAATCGGTCAACTAAATGATTCTCTAACGATCGCAGAAGGACAGATAACCATGTCGAACCATTATTTTGTAAATAAAAGCTAAAAACATTCACTTACTGATTATCGTATTTAAAATCTACAAGATATACGAAGTTGAATTTTCGTGCGTTGGCTCCCCTTATAGTGTAGAAAAACTATTTTTTTTAATAATTTAAGTGATTTAAAAAGAAAGTTTTTCTAATAAACTACTTCACCCAGTTTGACGAAACTGTTTTTATTTGTTACATTTTACTGTTACAGAAATCTCAAATTGTTATATACAACAACTTGAAACAAAATGGCAAATACTCAAAATATCCACGTTTTACTGAGACACTGCTTGATAGAATTTTAAATAAAACCGCTATATTTCTTTTTAAACTACCTTAAACCGTCATCTACTTATTCAAAACAAAATGGCGGCCACACAAAATGCCAGTAGTATTTTTGTTTTTGTGTGCCAAAACTTATGTTAAACAAAATTTCTGTCTGTTACGATAAAATGGGAGTTTTGTCCGCTATTCACTGCGAAACGGTTTGATAGCTTTCAATGCGACAAATGACTGGTAGGTTTTAGACCACCTCAAACGCTCAACTGAATAAAAATGGCGGACACTCAAAATATCTGATTTGTAAAACGAAATGTAGCGCCAAACTGGTCGACCAACCGACAACGCTACTGTAAGATATCTTCGTGTAAAATGTCAGTTATCTGGTTACAATATCTTAATGTTAGGGATAATGGTAGGCCTACAATGCGTTATTTTTTCGAAAAAGATAGTATATTCTATCAATAACTTACTTTTTAATAACACAAGCTTTTTCTCCGAAACATTCAAAGTTACTGTTTTTATATTAAAAAAAAGTCAAATTTCAAATAAATCAGCTGTTTTGTTACTTAATAAATAATGTAGCAAAACACGGACATACATATAATACAATATAATTATAAACATCTGTTTCAGTAAGAAATAAAAATATATAATAACCATAGAATTAAAAAAAATGTGCATAGAGACTATACTAGAGATGAAGATTGAAATTTGGTTGAATCTCTATTTCCTTCCAAATTTTTATTCATCTCTCAATTCTCGCCTTCCTTGATAATCTGTACATATTTCAGAAACATCGGTATGATTTTTTTTATCATCTGTACACTACATCCGTCTCTTGAACAATTGCCTTCATCACTTAAACTTTCATACGGTCTCTTTTTGGAAATTTTATACATTTATTAACTTTCTAAAATCGATACAAACCTTCCTCACAAAGTAAATTGCCTTTTATAACCTGAAAATAACACAAACAAGTGCTACATAACAACTGTTTAAGTATTATAAATAATAATAAATATAAATATAAATTACAAATAATAATATTTCACTTTTTTATTCATTTTGACATTTTACACTTCTAAGCCTATAATTAGTTTACTTATCTATTCTCGTCTTTCAGTATTCCACCTATGTAGTCTATCTATGGTCAAGTCGCTTAATATTATAATACGTACAGTTATTATTGTTACTGGCTAGCTGTTTCAACTATCAGCAGTTTCATGAATAAAACAGTTTCCTTTCGTTACTCTCAATTCGATTTCAGTACACTACAAAATTTCCCATACCGGGAGTAAAGAAGTAATCATTTCAAAATAATTGAAAATAAAGTTTACCATTTGTTTTTTTTAATGCGAAAAGCACATTGAAGCTATTATTGCCTCCCTAAATATAAGTTTAAGTGTAAAGTGTTAAAGTCGTAAGTGTAGTGTTGTAAGTGTGTGTGTTAGACTGGAGTACTGCGAGAGACGTCAAAATCCTCTCAATAGGTGCAGCTAGTCTGCACCCCCTGCGAGGTTTACCATTTGTGTTTGGTATTTAGTAAGCAGATCATTGAAGTAATTCATGTATTGACACGTCTATACATTAAAACAAATTGATTAAAACGTCAATCTATCTGACCTTTCTATCTGACCAATTGATTTATTTTTGTTTTTTAATGAAAATCGTACGCCTAGATTTGCCATCATGAATTTAGCCTCATTTTTTTAAACGAATCTTTTAATGTTAGTAAGAGAAGTGAATAAAAAGTGTCCCGAATTTTTTTAATGAAACGTAAATATGAAACGGAAACAAGTAAACGAATGTCTCTTTCTTTTTCTTCCTCCTTTTTTTATAATAGTACACTGGTATTATACGAAAACGTTGTGTTCGTTTGGTTTCGATATTTTTCCTTAATTGAAAAACACGTGCACGTTGTAACCCATTATAATACATTCGAAATTAATATAAAAGTATATAACAATTGTTGTTAATATTACTAGTTTTAACTACATAACTTGAAACTCATCAGCCTATCAGTTGTTCAATGAAATCAGCTGATCGTTACGAATTAATATAAAACAACTGATCTGTTACTATAACTACAGTAAATAATATATAAACTAGGTTCACTTATTAAAACAAAACAAGATATTCGTAAACATAGCATCAAACTAATTGTATATCACACGTGTAATTTGTTTCCTTAAGGCTACGCCCCATTGGTTTTCAAAGTTGATATTAATTTTGTGGAGAATATTTTATTTTATAATATGATTATCTAAACATACGTTCATTAACAAAAATAGTTCATTAGATTCACAACAGAATGCAGCACAGTCAACTGTTTTGTTCCCGGATGTTTACATTTATAATTATTCAGATTTTCTGCGGGTGAAAGTCTGGTATTTATTAGAACAAAACACTTTTGTTTAACAATCATTCCCATTTCAAACTCTAAATAAAAAAGAACACATACAATGTCTTAAAATCAATATAAGATTTTTCTTTTCTTAAAACGAAAATGTCATTAATCTTGTTACCTTCGAGATCCATCCAGGCTCCTGCGGATATTTGTGATACCACAAGAACAGCAATGTTCACCAACAGGATCTTAGCTGCAGTCATCTTTCTGCAGATGTCATTGTTTCTGTGCCTGTATTTATGTCTGGGAACCTGACTAAGATAGTGATTTCATGACTGTTTTATCAGTAGCAGTGCAGAATGTCAGGTAATTGTTTATTCCAGCGTGACCAATAAAAAAACATATTTAAATATAAAATGTATTATTGTAACAGTAAAACCGTGTTCATGCTTAAGCAATAAGCATGTCCATTAAGATAAGTGTCGTGTAATAATAAAAACATTTATAGTAATATACTAGCAGTTCAAAGTACAGAAGAACTCCAAGTTTATTCTTAATTATTTGTCTGACCACCGCTTCACGACAGCGCTCTGACGCGCTCGTAACCTTTCCATCAATTTAACTGGTAACGTAATATTTAGGAAAAAATATTACTGGACAAGTTTATTGGAAATTGTATGCTCGTTTGTCGTTAAAGATGACAAACATTATGATAGGTCTTGCCGTTCAGCCAGTTCGTTAAATCAGAGGCGGCCATCTTGGAAAAGATCATATACAAATCATGAGTTTGTCGCTTTGTTTATTTAAATCAGATATTACCGTTTTGAAATGGATGTGAATGGGAAAATATCTTCGCTTTGGTTTTGTACAAATTATCTTCGTAACAAATTTTAAAATAATCTGTCAATGCGTTGGGCTAAAATCGCGTAACTAACAAACAAACAAGCAAACCGAATGTCAAACGGTCAAGTTAAAACAGAAACCTCTCTTCGTTTGGTCTGTCATCTATATTACTTACTGGGTGACGATCACGGTAAAACTTAGAACTGGGAGCTTTAATGGAGCACCGATCCTGGCCGCAATATCACATTTTGAAAGGTCGTTAAAATTATAAACAGTATATGTTAACACACTGACGTTAATACTCGTAATATTAGTTGGTTTTGATTCAAACTTCGCAAAACAATGCTTATTTGTCAAATAGTTCGTTACTAAGCAAAATCAGTTCAACAGTTTTAAACTGTACACACACACACACACACACACACACACACACACACACACACACACACACACACACACACACACACACACACACACACACACACACACACACACACACACACACACACACACATAAATAATACACTATATATATATATATATATATATATATATATATATATATATATATATGTGTGTGTGTGTGTGTGTGTGTGTGTGTTGAAACGGAATTTTACTGCTTAACCATAGGTAAAATGTTAGACAGAAAAATTTGTTTCATTGCGACAAATTTAAAATAGTTAAATTCGTTCAGAGTAGGCCAGCCGGTCAAGAATGCTTTATGTAAATAAAAGAGGCTTGCTTACAGATAAGGCCAGGCAGAAAAACGATGGAACCAACCTGCAGGGTTTTGCAAAGGCTAAAGTAATACGTCTGCTGGACTTATAAAAATTTCAAATAAAATCCTAGAAAAGGTGAAAATTAAATTTTTCAAAAAAATTATCGAAATGAAATAATATTCTGTTTTAATAAAACCATGTCAACATAATATTAAGAATAAAAAAATTTTAAAAATCTGATAATTTTATATATATTGACAAATAATGTATATAATGAATTTAACTAATAAGCATAAAAAATAAAAATGTAACCATAGCAAGTAGAATAGAAATAAGAGCATATATAATAGTGATTAAATTAGAAACAATAATAATTTAGAATAAATACTTATATATAAGGAACGATTGGTAATTAGCAACAAATCTTTGACGATGTTTGAGAAAAAATAATACAGGGTGTAAAATTTTAACTAGGACAATATTTCAAAAATAGTTCTACAAAATATAAATTTATTAAAATAAAATGTTCTTAAGGTAAAAGGTATCGGACAAAATAAGGAAAATAAAAGCCTAATTATTCAATTAAACAAATCATAATAAAGAGATGAAAATTTTGCTTACTTAAAGAGATTTGGTTAATTAAAATTTTGTATTAAAATAAATCCAGAATTATTTGTGATATATCTGGTGATAAAATGCATGAGTTAATATTTATAAAAGTAGGATTAATAATAGTAATTAAAATATTAAGGGCATTATAAACAATTACATCCTGAAAAATAGGTGCAAAATAAATTAATACGAACTATACAATCAAAGAAAATAGGCCGAAACAGAAAAAACAGCAATATCTAATGAACAAAAAATGCTACGATCACGAAGTTTACAATAAACGTGGAAACAAGACGGAGAAAATGGTGCAAGAAGCATAAAAATCGGTCAAGACAGAAAAAAGTTACGCGATTTTCTTGATTTTAGGAATAGTTAAACAGATTGAGCAAGGAAGGGGTAACTCGGTCGTAGAAAGGGAATACATCAGAGCCACAGCAGGAATACTAGGTATACCACAGCAGGAATAATAAGGTAAACTAATTAACCAAAATGGGTTAATTATTATGTAAAAAATTAGTTTCTGAGATAGAAAAAGTACAAAGAAGGTTCAAGGTGAGAGGTGTCAAAGAGAAGTTGACATTCTCTCAGGTCCTGTGGCTGGCATATGCAAGAAGGAAAATTTCAAAAGCAGGGAAATTTGGAATTCCCTCAATGGCTTAAAATTTGCTAGAAAGCCCTAATGAAGAGTTAGGCCGGCACTGCTTTGGAGGTAGCAAGTGCAAGGTTGTGTTTTCATAAGTCTGAAAACTGCCCGGGGACGGTTGATTCTCGTTCGCGTCTGACCAGATTAAATAATTGTAAAAAAATTAGAGTTTAGGGAAAATAAAATAAAAGTCGACAACCTAAATTAATTGGGAAAAAGTAAATAAGAAAAATTGGTAGTCCAAAGTAAAGGCTACTAGACAAATGGGAAAATTCGTGGAATAGAGTAAAATAATTGCAAGAAAAATTGTGTCAGCGCTCGCGACAACCGGTACATCGAAGACCACACCTACACTATACTACCACCAGTCAAACAGGACATCCGCCATTTGTGAGAACCAGGAGGACTTCAGAAGTGGCCAGAAAACCCGTTCACTCGAATCAAAATCACCCAGGAATATTTCGGGACAGCTGGATGAAGCAGGTACTGTTAACAAATCCAGTAACCAATTCTAGCTTAAACAGTATTTGCTAATTCAGTGAATGAGTGAAAATTATCCAGTCAAAAATTGACATAATTAATGAGAAATTATATAAAAATTAAAGTTGAGTAAAAGTAATCTATAATTAGAAATGAATTATAAAGTTCACATAAAAAGAATAAAATACTGAATGTCATTAAATTTAACTAAATAAATCATAAACAACAATTATTATAACAACAATAAATTATAACAAACATAAAGGAAATTTGTTAAAAATAATAAGCAAATAAAATCCCAAAGCCTAAATTAAGTGAAAAGGGGATAATAAATTAAAGTATAACCAAAAAGGTGTAAAATAAGGGGAAAAATATAATAATAAATAAGTTAATCATAAAACAGATAGAAATTAAGTTATAAGCAGTAGAATTCCAGAATCATATTTCTCGAATCTCAAATCAAACAGGTAAGTTTCTGTTTTGTTATTATCAAATTTAAGAGATACCATAAAGTAAGATTGGTCAACCAAATGGTAGTTGGTTTTATAATTTGAATGTGAAAAAATAGATTAGATAAACATTTGTGGACATTGTTTTCAGTTGAGGTTATGTTAAATTAAGGTAAGTTCGGTGATCTATCATAAGAAATCATATCAAATTAAGGCAAACCAATTAAAATTATATTGTAAGAATTTAAGAAAAAAATTAATTATTAATATTTTCATATGAAATATATAAGAAGGACATTTAATTTTAAAGAATTATATTAAAGTAAAATTTAAATAAAGAAATTGTATAACTTAATTAATAAAAAATCAATTTAAAATATTTTGAAACTTTATTGAAGAAACATTAGTGTATTAAATTAACCATTTGTAAATCCATCCAACGAACTCGACGACCCGAGAAGAGTTATTCGTTTTAAAAGACGAATAACCAGTCCTGCACATAAGTGTTGATAATCTTATATTATTAATACTTCGGTTTTATGTATGGTTGTCCGTATCAACCGTACCAAAAGGGTAACTGAGAGTCAACGCAGCAGGCAACAGTTGTCAATGAACAAAAGAAATCGCTGGGAGTAACGTACAACTGTGGCGTTCGAAATAGGTTACATATTTTTACACTTGAATTACTCTGGAATTCTTGCTGATAGCGGTACAATAAAAATACCGTTACAGTGTGTGTGTGTGTGTGTGTGTGTGTGTGTGTGTGTGTGTGTGTGTGTGTGTGTGTGTGTGTGTGTGTGTGTGTGTGTAGCACGCTCAAGTTTGCAATTTTTATTAGGTCTGATTCAAACCTGGCACAAAAATCGATTTTGGTAATACCTTAGACCAATCGAAATTCGTTTAACAGTTTCAAAATGGGGTCCATTTCAAACCTTTAAAAATTCGTAACCTATTTTTCAAAATCTGATTTAACAATCGAAATCAGCGGCATAAGTTAGCATTTCGATTTATCCGTTGAAATTAATGAGTTTAATTTGACGGCGGCCAGGGTCCGTTTTGTATTTTTAATGTAATTTAAACGTACAGATTTCGACGCTAATTAGCTGGTGAAATTATAATTTCAACAAACGTTGACATAAAAAAACATACTTTGAACATTCGCTTCATGAAGCCAGTGCTTGCAGCCATTATTACCAAAATGTATACGATTATTAAATATTCATTCTCATTAATAAACAACGTATTAGTAATCATAACAATAACAGTTTAAATTTCAATTAAAATTTCATTATTTAGGTCCGTGCAAATCTGTACGTGCGATACATACAGGCCTGTAGAGAAATCTAATTCACATATCTGCAATCCATGTATAGCGCAACGATAAAAAAAAGCAGTAACCAGAATTGGAACTTTCTGTTTTGATGTTGTTTCGCACAGTGTACAATATTTCACTGTATCAGCTTTTACGGCGTTTCATGCAACCCTTTCCGCGTAACTTTGTTGGAAAATAATAACCTGGAATTGCGTTACACTGTACACGAAACAAATTTTTGAATTATTTTGTCGTAAATAATTTCGCCGCATTTCCACCATTAGAAAATGAGTTACTGCAGCGGTCACCTTGGTAAAACATAAACTTGTGACCTTGAAATGAACGTCGAATATTACCTCTAGACCATTTTTGAGGGAGTTTTTTAAAAAGTCCCTATATATATATATATATATATATATATATATATGTGTGTGTGTGTGTGTGTGTGTGTGTGTGTGTGTGTGTGTGTGTGTGTGTGTGTGTGTGTGTGTGTGTGTGTGTGTGTGTGTGTGTGTGTGTGTACGTGTGTGGGAATTTTGATGGCAAACATTTTCAATGTATTTGAAATTCTAAGAAATAATCCGCATACTGTAAAAAGAGCCACCGAAGGAATTTTAATACGAACATATTACTGTGTTAATAGTGAATGTGGACATTTTGAACAGTTGAACAGCTTAACATGGTTTTTAACACATTAATTATTTCTTTTTTACTAATTAATTATTTTCAAAAAACAGTTCGTACTAAATTTTCTCGAATGTAAAAGGAATTCTTTCTGTTTGAAAATTAGTGTCTTTTTCCCGCCATGTTAAATATTTTGATGTTAATAAAAATTCGTATTTTTTAACTTCTTTTTTTGTACATTTTTTTTACATTAAAACGTTTCTACAAAACTCTTTAGGAAATTAAAATTTAGGAAAACCTACATACTACATGAAAAAATTCAATGATTTAATATGTACGACCCTATCTGTTATTTCTCCCATTGCAAGGTGGGTAGTTTCATAAATTACCCACACTGTAATGTTTACTACCCATATAGTAAATTTTCTGCTAAAGCAACTCTATTATATATTGGCCAAAAAGTACTGAAAATTTCAAACCAATTTAATAGTTCTAGTGTTACATGCATCTAAATATTAGTAATTCAACATAGGCGTTATAGGTTTCTTTAACTTCCCTTAAAGAAATTTTCAGTTCAGCGTTATTTGCTTGTTAAAAACCAACAAAGTTTCAAAACAGTATTAGAAAGTCATTAAAACTGTTTACATGATAAAATTTTATTTGTTACTGAAAGCATGCTCGCAAGTCTTCTGTTCTCCCTCCGCGCATCTCTAATTGGATTTCCACTCCAAAATGTGTTTATTAACGACTTCTACAACTTCCGTTTTATGACCACATATACGAACTTCTTCTTTGTTTATTGCCGTTATACGACGTGTTTTTTAAAATAATACCTTTGAGATGTTAATGCAGGGTAACATTATATTTTTATTGTGAATTTCCACTGGAAAAATGAACTATTGGAGCGGACATCATGGTAAGACCCAGAATGGATGAGAACAACATCGTCAAGGAAATATAATCCCTGACACAAAACGGGGAAACAAGAGGCGGCCGAAACTAAGGTAGGCAGTTGGAGTTAATCTAGATATCAGAGTATTTAATATTAGAGGATAGTGGATTGCTGCAGAGGACCCGGAAGGTGGCGACGACTTCTGAAGGAGGCCAGGACTCGGACATGAATTGTACCGCCAAGAATGATGATGACGAATAAGTGCATTACTGCATAGTTTAGTAACTTGCATTTAGAAAATTTCGCACTGAATATAAACGTACTAGAATGACAAATCTATTGTTTTTAACGTAAGTGCGGCCCTGAAAGCGTAGCGGTGTTGAGCGGAGTCAAATGGTGCCGCATTGTTCCGCTTCTGAGCGGAGTCAAATGGTGTCGCATTGTTCCGCTTCGCTTTCAGTGGTCGCACTTACGTTAAGTTTTAAAAGCGTAGACCGCTCCGCTCAGCACAACTCTGCTCCGCATATGCCGGCCGCCTGGTTTAATCCGCCCACTTTGAGTTGATTGTTAAAACGACAAATTCGACCTTTATGAAACTTTCAACGATGGAATTTCTTATCCACAAGCACTATGGATTTATAATTCGACCTACGGTAGGCTGGGAAAGTAAACGATGGGCACTGAATATAAACTTACTAAAATAATAAACAATATGAGAGCTTTGTGAGTTCTCGCTGCTGATGGCATCTTGCGTCAGAATGTTCAACTACAGTTAAATAGATAATAGAACTCTTTATTTTCTCAAACGTCTTCACTAATGTCCTTGCAGCATACAGTATTCCTAGCGGCTCATACTTCAATTACATGGACTTCAACCGCTAATATCGAGCACGTTTTTTTATAATGGTGGCTGTCCGTTTATTCAATGATTTTGTTAGCAATTATATCAAGATCAAAGAGATATTTCAAATTTCACCAAAAATAACTTTTAGCGTGTATGTTTTGTTTTCAGACAAAGAGTAAACAAAACTTCACAATTTGGAATTTAAACAAATGTAAATCAATAGAACGTTATCACAAAGGGTACAATGCTCATGATTTTGTTCTCTTTACCAATCGATGTGCTTAAATTTTATAACGAAATTTCATTTCGCTTACAAACTGCATTGTTTGCGTTAATGAAAATTTTATAAAATGTTAACAACCCTCCCCTCGCAACCCTCGGATGCAGTACTAACACTGCAGGGCAGTTACTGCATCGTTCCTTCCCTCGCTGTTTTTACAACATTGCAATTTAATATCATCATTTTATTATTGTTTCATAAACTTTATACAGTATTTTATATTTTTAATATCCATTTTTAAACAAAACACAATACGTTGTTCAATTTGCTTTATTAAAATACATCAAAATACAATTACAGTATTACAAAATACTAATTAGTGTTTTTTTTGTTACTTCGATGATTTTAAGTGGTATATACTGTAAACAACAGTATTAATATTACAAATATAATTAATTTCCTTTCCTCTACTAACCTTTAAATAAATACAATCGCGAAAAGCAGCTGTCTCGCTGACGTGATGGAAGATAATTTTTATTTTTATTTTTGACTTTTAAACTGATGTAAAATACGAAAATTTACCCTGACCGTCGACAAATTCAATTCATTTACTAAAATTGAAAAGGATTTTGTAAGTTTTAAATGTTAGTTTATGTAGTTCTTAACGCTGATTATGATGGTGAAATTAGAGTTTCAAAACTGTTTAACGTTAAAAAGTTGTTTTTTTAAATTTTGAATTGTCGCCATTTTGAAACTGTTGAATGGACTTTGGCTCGTGAATGGGCTTGTTCAGGCAATTATCAAATTCTGTTTGTTTTCAATATATATATATATATATATATATATATATATATATATATATATATATATACAATATGTACATTTTAACAACCATTTAAAAGTGATTACAAGTTATTAAAATCAGCGATTGTTCTAATGTTCCAGGACTGGGTCTTACTATGATAACCACTCACCAAAAGCTTACTTTCCAATTGTATATTTTTGGAAATTCGTTAAAATATAAAACTAATTCACTCGAATATGCACTAGAAAATTCATAAAATCCACATATAGTGATTTTTTTTATTTATAAAATCCACATATAGTGATTAGCATAACATTTCAAATTTGGTTCCGTTATGTTAGTACCTTAATCGTCTGTTTTTTTCATCAGACCAAGTACGTTTTCCTCAAGTAAAGATACTATTAAAAAACATTTACTTTAAAAATAGGTCTAGTACATACTATAATCCTTGTAAATTATTATAGAGCGTTGAAATATAAACATACGTTTTCTGTTATCAACTGACGTATTTAATGGCAAAACATAAAAATGACTTTTGAATCCTGTTCTATTTCCTTTGATTCATACTACAAAAGAACGAATGGCGTAAAACAATCATTATAAAGTTGATTTTTTCAAAATATAAAATTATGTAAAGTATCGAAAAACTATGACTAGTTTTGTACATTTTTCCAGAATTTGCTTGCCCTGAAATATAAAATTAGAGGGTGTTTTGAGAAGTACAACTATTCTTTGTACTGCTTAGTGAAAAAATATATATTCGAAACCACTACCACGTTTAATTTCAAATAATACTTCATAACATATAAATAGTGGAAAAAAATATTTGTATCCTTAATCTCTTACCCCTTAATTATCCCTAAGTAATATTCTTTGTGTTTAATGTATATTTTTGTGGTTTTTGATTGCTACAAAGACCATTTACGCTAATTTTTTATTCATTAGTAACCTTTACCGACAGAAAGACACACACACCATTTTATAAAGGTCCTTGTTTACGTTAACGTATTCTAAAAAAAGTACGTTTTATAGTCTCTATTAGTGTGCCTACGGGCCTCCAGAGCAAGTTTTCAGAATATTTTTTTTTTTTTAATTTTGCTTACACTAAAGAATAAGCATAAAGGAGTATCTCACAAATTTCAATACTCATTCCGTTCCTTCAACAATAGACCATACGCTCCCTTTGACCTTGAAGAATTTAAAAATTTCAATCGTTTAAAAAAATAAACCGAAACGAAATAAAATTGCAGATTATAATTATGTTTTACATTTTCCCGCGACGAAATCCAGTTTTGTTTTACGTAAAAGTTACGGTGATCCTTTTAAAGTCCAGAGAATGCTTTTAATTAATGCTCAACTCTCACAACATATAAAAAAAACCGTAACGCGGTGCATTTGCATAACGAGTCCCTTTCAAGGTTTACATTCGTAAGCCAAATCATCGCAATTTCTTAATGTTCTTTTACGATTACAGAACACTTTTGTGTAATTGCCTTTATTTACGGTAATTTAAAGGTCTTAATGAAATTGTGTCAGTATACAAAAATCCTATTATTATACGTTTTTGCGGTTGGCCTTACAATTTTCTGTATGATGTAACATAAAAACTCGTGATTTGAATCATAAAAGATAAACAATATCTTCTTTTTTTTTATTTGATTGCATTGATTTGTTCGAAGACACGACTAATTAACACAGCTAGTTTTGTAACAACATAACTTGAAACTTTTTATAGCCTGTCAGCCGTTCAATGAAATCAGCTGATCGTTACGAATTAATATAAAAGACAATATTTAACATAGCTAGTTTTTAAAAAAATAACCTAGAACTTATTATAGCCTGTCAGGTGTTTAATGAAATCAGCTGATCGTCACGAATTAATAGTGAGGGTTACATTTCGTTTTGGAGAGTTACGTTGACGCTGAATAATATCTGGTCACTCGGCCTATCAAATTCTGCAGTTATGACGATTAACTGTTCCACTCTATGAAATTTTGCCTTATCAGAAAACAGAATATTTTTCAAAAAATTGTTATTTTTGTCAAATCTGTGTAAAAGTTAACAGAAAACTGCAATCTTGTTTTTATCAGCAGGTTTTATTTCATGTAACAGTTGTAATTTATAGGCGCGCAAATAAAGTCTTTTACGTACTACATTCTTACAAAGTACCCATAGGCACTCGTAATTGGAGACTACGTCTGGCCAATGACTTCTTTGGAATTCGAACACACGAAACACGGATATTTTCAACAGTGGGTTCAGAAGTTTCGGTCTACCTGTCGGCGACTTCGCTTTTAAAACACTGCCGGTTTCCTTGAAAGACTTTACCCAATGACGTATAGTTTTTGCTGTAGATGGTTCACAGGTATGGGTACTCGGTCTATACCTGCTGAGTATGGTACTAAGGTCTAAAATTACGTTGTACTGTTATAACAGACTCAGTTTGCACAAGCCAAATAACACACTACAACTTTTGTAGCGGATTAGCTATTGCACCACACTGAACGCCTGAACTGAACGCAGTCGTCGTTATTCTCAAGGTCACACGCAGGCCTGCCAACTTCATTCCCACGCTTACATGAGCAAAACGTGGACAGGTGATCAATTACATACCACAAACTAAAATAGTGTATGTCACCTTGTACAGATTCTACGGTACATTAAGACCAGGGAGTTCTTTTACACACACCCTGTATAACTCGTACATTTTTCAACTACTGAGCCCAGGATAAAGATCGAACAAAGCAATATTGGTTAACCAGGGTTAAAACATGCCCCGTAGCAATTAGTGTACCTAATATATTTGCTCACATAGAGTACAGTGCTTCTCTAAAACCTGTTACCGTTCCCGGATTTCGTTTCCAAGACTTAAACAATTTTAGCCCAAATCAAATTACTCAAATCCACGCTAACCCCGAATCAAATTTAAATTTATGACAACCCGTATATATCCCGTTTGTTAGGAAATTTCATGACGTTAATTGACTGTGACAGACGTACGGGAGACACTCGCTTGGGGTTAAATTTACAATTTTAGAAAAAAAATGAGGCCAACATGACGCTACTGCATTGTTTCATAAGTGTTCAAAATGACAGTAGATGACAACGGGGAATTTAATTACTAATGGTTTCCCGTATCTGCAACTTCTAACTGCTGATTTGGCGATGAGATTTTTTTTTAATTTGCTTACTTATGTTTGTATGGCTTATCTTTATTTTTGAACTTACTGATGATTTCAAACTAAATCTTAACTACAATTTAGAGTTGAGATTAAGAAAATAGGTGCAGGTTCGACAACTCTGATTATATTCTTTGATTTTCTGAAATAATGTTTTCGTTACCGAGGATACACTAAAGTGTTTGGAAAAAAAAATAACGGAAATAGGGGATGAATCACAGTGATCCTAATCACTCTACAGTATACTAAAATACAGTACACGATACTCAATCGGTGATAAGTTTTTTTATTTTACGTTTTCACTGCTTTTGAGCCCAGCGATACCGGTTCACTCCGCTCAGCTCCGCTACGCTTTCAGTGGCCGCACTTACATTAAAAACAATTCAGCGCAACACTGCTCCGCATTTGGTGCCCCCTCCCCAGGCAGACTATCGCAGTAAGAAGCACGCTGTCAGGAAGAGGTAACGTATAGCGAGGTAAGAATTAGTAAGCATTCCGAATCCTTAGATGATTTAGGATTCCAAGAGCTCGAAAATATTGAGCACATTAATCCTTACGCTCGATAATATTGAACAGCTTAATCGTTAAGCTCGAAGATATTGAACACCCAAAACTTTACCCTAGAAAATATTGAGCATCCAAATCCTTACGCTTGAGAACACTAAGCACCAGAATTTTTCTTAAATAAATTGCTTGGGTAATGGGGGTTATTGCTTAAAATAGGTTATTTAGAAACTCGAGGTTGTGTAATTGACATAACCCAATTCAAAAATATAGAAACAAAGTATCAACCTCCGCTGCTATTTAAAGTTTTTTTGGAAAGCCCCTTTGGCGATGATGACTTTACGTGGGTGAGTATTCTCGATGAAACCACTTACGACTGAGCGAAAATCCTTTCGCTAAAGTTTGACCCCCGGACGAAGCTTTGAATGCAGACGGTTATTGAGCGCGATCCGGAAAGAAAGTCACAATACAAAAAGGAAACCCTTTAGCAACAAAATGAAAAAAGAAACTATTTTCACTTGAATATCAAACTAGTCAACTTACTTTAACTTGATGTACATTTCGGTAATATTGCTACCAAATTCACAGAAATACAAAGCAAGAAGTAACAAAGGATCCTCAATTTTGGTCTTATTTATTTCTAACTTGGCATACAAATCGATTTTTATATTATCTTGGACAATTCCATTATCCAGCCAAATCCGTTAAACATTTTTAAAATAGCGGTCATTTCAAAAAAAGAATTCATAATGATTTTATTTTATATTTCGTTTTCCCTTCTTAATCGATGTTACAATCTGCATTTTAAATAATGAAATTCTAGTGAAATACCAAAACGAAACTACGATGTTTCAAACAAGTGTCACGTACAAACATTATTTTTGGAAAATTCGCTTCCATCACGTCAGCGAGACAGGTGCGTGCGTTGATTATTCTCAGTAATAGGTGAACTGAAGCAAAATTATTAATAGCAATACCATCCGGCGGAGGTAGATGAAGTAAGCAGCTGATGGGCTTAGCGATCCCACAGTACTTCTTACTCATACTACTCTCTCATCTACTCAATACACACACATTCACTACTCTACACAGCTTGGCTAAATCTAAAGTGTAAAGTAATCCGTGCTGATGAGGCGAATTACAGCGGCCTAATGTATCAAATGGAGCCTTGAGAGACCTGGCTACCTTCCCGTGTACCTTAGTCCTACCCATGAATGCAGGGCTTTCTATGAGCGGACTTCATTGACGTGAGTAAAAATATAAAACGGAATGAGTGGAATCTCACCACACAATAAAAAGGTTGGTTAAATAGTCCAGAATCTTCGTAATGAGGGTCAAAAGAAAAAATATTGAAAGGGAATTAGCAGAGCAAATATTTGCAATCACTTTAATAAATAACTGGAAGTCAACGATTAGAAGTGGAGGGAACTACTTACGTTGAATCCCCCCCAAAGACTAGACTTTATAAAGAGACTAGAACTGGAGAAGGCACTATAGTCCAGCCACTTAGTAAACAGCCTTCGTGCGAATTTCTCGCGCATGTACGAGGTGTGTTCAGAAAGTAACGAGAATTTTTAAACTTGGAGAGCCCGATTGTCAAAAATGTTTTTTTATTATGTTGGTATACATGTCCTTGAAGTATGATAAAACTTTCAGCTGTTTTCATTGTTGACTTTGTCTGTGACAGTCACTAAGATTAGACGTATTTTTATGAGCTCGGCGATTTTCGTTTGTTAAAAGAAATGGATCAAAGAATTTGTATCAAATTTTGCGTAAAAAATGGAATACAGTATAACAAAGTGTGTGAAATGTTAACAAAGGCATATGGTGAGTCTGCTATGAGTAAAGCAAGAGTTTACGAGTGGTATAAGCGTTTCCAAGAAGGCCGTGAAAACGTTGAAGATGACGAACGCCCTGGACTCCCCAGCACATCAACAACCGATGAAAACATAGAAAGAGTGAAATAAATGGTTATGAACAATCGCCGAATCACAATTAGAGAGGTCGCTGATGATGTTGGCATATGGAAGTTGCTCAGGAGTGACTAAATGAAGTCAACGACGATGCAGAATTACTGAAACGTATTATAACAGGTGACGAATCATGGGTTTACGGACATGACGTCAAAACTAAGGCTCAATCATCCCAGTGGAGGCATTCTGGCTCGCCAAGACCGAAAAAGGCTCGACAAGTGCAGTCGAACGTGAAGGTTATGCTCACTGTGTTCTTCGATATTAATGGTATAGTGCATCATGAATTCCTGCCACCAGGTGAAACTGCCAATTAGGAGTACTACCTACAAGTTCAACGCCGTTTGCGTGAAACAATTCGAAAAAAATGCCCGGATCTGTGGAAAAACAATTTATGGCTTTTGCACCACGATAATGCACCAGCTCACACTTCATTGCTTTTTCGTGAATATTTGGCCAAAACAGTACTGTAACGATCCCCTAGCCTCCATATTCGCCAGACATGGTTCCGTGTGACTTTTTCCTATTTTCAAAAATAAAGAGAATCTTAAAGGCCGTCATTTTACAGCCGTAGATGACATTAAAAGCGCATCGCTGAAAGAACTAAAGGCTATCTCAAAGATCGAGTTTGAGAAGTGTTTCGAGGATTTGAAGAAGCGCTGGCACAAGTGCATAACCTCCCATGGGAACTATTTTGAAGGCGACAACATCAATGTAGAAGAATAAATAAATATTTTGTTAAAAAAATTAAAATTCTCGTTACTTTCTGAACACACCTCGTAAGTGAATTCCCCTCACCCTCCTCCAACAGACCAGTGACACAGAGTCTGCCAATCTGAGTCTACAAACTGTTAATATCCAGCGATAGTGAAAGAAAAAGAAGGGAGGTGTGTGAGGGAGTGGGGACTCGACCTCTCCCTCGCACATGTTTCTCTCTGTCCAGTGCGGAAACCTGTATAACTGAGCATCTGAGGATATAGAATGGTGGCCCAATATATCTACTAAGGTTGTAGTGCAACAGTAAGCTTATAAATTTATTAATTCATTCAATAGCAGTACCAGTGAACATTATTTTCTTCAATGGAAATTGATAAACTGAAATAAAAAGTTTTTTACATCAAGAAAGTTGTGCAGTTATGAAGAGAGAGTTATTTTAATTCTTAGTAGTGCGATCACGGGAAAACTTTAAATAATACCTCCCAAGCGACCAACTGCAACAAAGTTGTTATTTTAAAAAAGAATTAATTCAAGTTTTACTGTATAAAACATTTTTTTATATAATTTGTTCTCATTTATAAATGTTAATGAATCGAGGTGATCAGCTGTTTCGGTGACGTGATGGAAGCGAATATCCAAAAGTAATTTTTTTACCTTATCCATTTTTTGAAACTTTGGTTTCAACATCATAAACATCATTAAATTCTACCGTGCAACTCATATGTCGTTACATGCCTGAGTAGAGTTTGGCCAAACCAAATCTTATCGTTGTCCTTTTTTAGTAAAATCGTGTAATTGTGTTTAGTGTTGTGGCGTGTATTTTCAATATTTTGTTAACTTTGTGACGGCCTCGACAGAAGGATTTGACCATTTTGACTATCCTCGACAGAAGGATAGTACATATCACAGTTTGAAGATGCAAAAGAGATTTTCGAAACCGCGGTAGACTTTACGAGGTGAGTTAAAAGACCGCTAGACAGAAAAAATTATGCTATTCGTAATTAACTAAATAAAATTTACGTTTTAACAAGTCGACATATTTGTATACTTTCAATCATATCGTATAGTATTTCCGTGTTAAATAACATCCCGGGTGAATTGTATTAGTAAATTATAACATTTAGACTAAAATTATTATATTCCGTTCCGATATGATGGATAACTGGATATCATTAAAAGTTAGATCCATTTACAAAAAAATGAAAGATAGCGGCCTCTAATATAACGATTACGAATATACGCAGTGGTCACATGCTTCGATTGCCTGATTTGAAATTTATTAGGAAGGTAGCTAGTATAAAACCCAAATTATATAGGTACAAGAGCAAAAGAGGTATGTGTAAGATTTTTCCATTCATTTCCGTTTCAAGATGGCGGTCGTGATTTTATACAAAGAATGTACACAGTTTTGGGGCAAACACATTGACCAATTATTTTAGATTTGTTACAAAGGAATCTTGTATATGGCGGTCTCTGACTGAACAATGGATGATTTGTTCAGTACAGTTGTCATTTTCTTTAATACTGGCTGAACGGCAAGACCTACCATAATTATAACTGCTTCATGGAGAAAGAGCCCACTTTTCAATAAAGGTGGTCCAATAATATTTTCCGATTAAATAATGTTTATAAATATTACGTTTACCGGTAAAATTAGAGGACGAACTTACGAGTGCGTCAGAGCTCTGGTTTAAGCGATGACCAGGAAATTAATTAAGAATATATTGCAGATTTGAACTGTTTCGCAGGAAAATTAGAAAACTTATATAGCCCAGTTTTACAAACATTGTTTTTTATTCTGTGGAATATGATTCACCGTAAGGCAGCTTCAGACAGCCAAGTTAAACATTATAAAGTGTGCTTATATTGTATTAGAGTTGATGTTAAAACTGGAAGGAAGGAGGTAAAGAAAGGGAAAATTGGCATGTAAGCGGCATGTCAGTGAGCAGCAAGTTGGGAAGACGAGTTGGGGCTTGAGTAACGAAGAGGGGTTGAAGTTAGTCGGTTCATTGAAATTAAAATTAGGGTTTTTAAAATTAAATCTACATCATGAAGTTTCACCAAGTACCGTGTCCAATAAATAATGAACTGTTCCGATTATTCTAGTCCTCTATTACACTGCTGTTCTTTGAGCTATTTCACCTGAAGTATAAAAAAGCTAACGTATAAATCCCGCATATTTAAAATTTTGTAAAAGGGCGATGATACATTCTCAATATTTTACATTACCGCTATAAAACTTTTGTAGAAGATCGCAGTTATTAATAAAGTTTGTGTAGGCTACGGGAAGCGAATTGTTTATTTTGAAACATATCACTGTAGGGTGAGATGGATGAGGGATGGGGTGGGAAAGGGGTAGCTGTAGTGTTCAGGTTGCCAACTTTAAGACAGCAGCTTGCGTTTAGAAACTTTATCTACCTGTTGTAATAAATGACAAGCGAGGAGTGAATATTCATCGAGGTGTTGCCAGCTTGACGGCCCATTCACGCTTTTAATGTTACAACCAGCGGCCTCGGTTGTAATCATTTTCATCGATGCCAATTAGATTTTAAAAATCATGATCAATTCCTTAAATAAATTGTAGTTTGTTATGTTGGTGACAAATCGAAGTTTCTATCAAGAGGTACCGATACTATGCGCGCACGCGCGCGTGTGTGCGTGTGTATATGCTCGCGTATACACGGTTTCGGGTATACAATTAAATTTATATTATTTGTTACAAGTTTAACATTAAACTTATTTATTCTTAATTACAATTAAACTTTATATTTGAAACTGTATATTTTCTTACACGACTACATATCTGAAATAAAATCGAATAAAACTAAACAGGAATTTCGATTTTGTAAACAAGTAAATACGATTAGATGTTTTATTTATAGAAATGTTTAGTAATAGCTCGGACAAATTCATTACCAATCAATTTTTTAGGTCGCTCCATAATTACAGTAACTTGATATCTTAAAAAAATCACAATTTTTTTCAAATTTTGAAATCGTAATCGGCGTTGAAATGTTCACAAATTAACTTGCAAACAATAATACCAAATGTCATTGTCTAAACAACATAGGAATTGAGTTACACAACCTAGTTCCTCTTATTAATACCGAAAATCATTCACTCTAAATTCCCGAACTTTTCTCCCCGCTTTGAAACAGATTACTTCTGAGAACCTAGTTTACATTTCTCCTGTGTCAACCAATACTCGCTTCTGATTGGTACGCTTATCTCTGGTCTAATGCACGCTATATGATCACATTTCCACCCAGGCATTACTGCCGGCGCACCACATCGCACCTCCCGTACACAGTAACTTTATCCTGATTGGTGCGTTCTTTCTCTGATTTTAACAATGGATTTATGATAAATTATGGTTACCGCCATTATTTCGCATATAAATACAGGTCGGCAGATCATATGGACTCAGTATACCAACATCCGGAACAAATGTACAAGACACAACTTTCTCATGTGGAAATAGGAGCAATTCAGCAAATTTTAAAGAAAAAAAAACTTCGTAATTTTTCATCAATACGAACCGAAAGAGTGTGTCAGCCCACGGCCGATAATATAAATGCCCGGACTTGCAATATTTCTCCTGAAACTACAACAGAACATAAATCTAATGGTGATCGCTGTTCATTTGAATTTACAAAGATTTTAATGCTAATTATATAAAAGTATATTTTCAAAAGTTTATGTTAAACAAATTATTGTGATGTTAATTTCTGGAAATTTGTTTCCTTGAAGTCAGCGTCTGCGTGTACAACGATTATAAAACAATACAATTACAAAACGATTACAAAACAACACACAAATATATTTTTTGCTCACAAAATAGACTAACAAAGAATATTTCAAGCGCTTTATACATCAATGCCTCATTCAAATAAATTGAAAATAATATTTAATGTTATTAATTGTAAAGACGTTATAAAATGATGAATGCTATAAATAAAACACATTAGGGAATATTTCTAGTTATCCACAGTAACAATAAACTCCCCTCTGTTCCCTCGGGAATGAAGATACTTTGTTTCGGTATTGACAGCTTAAACGCTTCCAAGTCATCTATTACCACTGGGATCTGTTATTTGACTGCTTTTTACAGGCCCCCATCTATCACAAGTTTTTACTTTTGACTTGAATGTTAAGTCTCGCGTTTTCTAACTGTTGGTAATTATTAAAGGTCGATCAAAAAACTATAGTCTATTTAACACATTTACGTAAATGTGTAAGTTTTTATCGTCAGCTTTGTAAATTATGTTTCCAAAACATTGAAGGTAAAAAATGTTTAATAAGTACAGAGTGTTTTTTTATGTTAAAATAAAACACAACATTTCCTGTTGTGGATCCTACATTTCCTACATGGATCCGAAAATGTCTTTCCTGCTGGCAGCCATTTGGTTTTTTTTTTAATTTTTACCTCTAGAATGATCAGACGAATTACGTTGATATTTGGCGTGGTTGCTAAGATAAAAAAAAATAGTTATTATATTATTAATTACCTTACAAAATTTCAACCTAATTGGTCAAACCAGAAAAACTTAAATAAGGTAAAACTTATTTAGTGAAAGAAACGAAATGGCTGCTTACGTACAAAGCATTTCCGGGCCTATATTTTTAAACACTTTGTTCTTTATTTTAATATATAAAATCCACTGCAGAAGTTTTGACAGCTTATTTTAGGAAAACCTGTATATGTTAGGCTTAGTTAGGCCTATCGGTTTGTGAATAATAATTATAATATATAAGTCTAATCAAAAACTTGTCTTCAAAATGTTTTTTTGAAACTTGATTTCGTAATAATTATCAGTAAAATTCTTCTGTATTAGCATTTTAACCTTTCAAATTGCGTTGAAAATACAAAAATGAACCCAGACCGACATAATATTCGTTTTCTTAATTTCAATGAATTTTTTAAGTTAAAAATCTATGTTTTCGACTGTGAAAACAGATTTCCAGAAAAGATGTAAACAGAAAAAGTTACGATTTTTTATGATTTGAAAATCGTGAACATATTTTGCTTATTAACGAAGTCTATCTTTACATACATTTTTTTTGTCCAGTTTGAACAAAATATGTTCAAAACTTTACTGTATATGTAATTATATTTTACAAATATGAAAAAGTCGTGTGGTTTGTTTGATTGGATAACTACCGAATACAAATTTTATTAATTATTAAATTTACTAAGAATATATTACAGCAGCCGAGTATTTTAACATATAGAAGCAATAGAGTTAACGAAATCGTTACGGGAAGGTAAAAGCGACAAAGTTAGAGACAACTGCAAAGTTTCGGTGAGCACACACGTCATGCCCAGCGCAAACTGCATCAAAGCAACTCTACCGTGAACTGTGCCAGCTTTTAATTAGCTCAGGAGACTGGAACGTTTACGGGAAAAGCTAAAGTTAGGTTTGCATCTTTACGTAAATACAACTAACTGTATATTTAACTGATTTAGTAATTATTTAGCCAAATGGTTTAGTGATAAGTTTAGCGCATTTTTATTCTTTTCCTGAACAGAACCAAAGATTTATAGGTTCATTAGACCAACTGTTTATTGTACGCCGCTTAGTTTACAAATATAATTTTTTGACAGAATTTAAAATTTTCTCAGAAGGATTTTTCCAAAATTTGTTATACTTTTGCTGGACAATAGCGGTTAAGAATTCAACAAATAAGTTTTTTTTTGTGTTTAACGTCCGACTATTGTGCACACTTTGGCTAATGCAGACGATGGGATGATTTATAGAGTATGAAAATGCCAAGCCCTCTCCGGGAATCGAACCCGGGTCCTCGGGGTGAAATCCTAGTACGCTATCAACTAGGCCACCGAGACGGCTAACAATCAGTTTAAAAGTTCTACCAAGAGTGCTTATGTTCTGTGGTCTTAAGAACCTTCAGATCTCCTGATGGATTTTGGACCCACAAGTGCTTCGATTGCTCTCCGGAAACCCTTAGTTTTCCGTCCGTTACTATTTTGAGTTCTATTTTATATATTTTGAAAATACATTCCACTTTTCTAATCAGAATAAATTCATATTATTACATTTCTTTGCCAAAGATCTTTGCTGTTATATTTTATAAAAGGTAATTTCAACTCTTATATTCTAAAGAAAGTACGGTAATGGAAATGTTTTGTAAAAGATGCTCCATTGAACTACGAAAAGTTAATATTAAAAAAAAATGTAATGAAACTAGTCTGTCTTAGAATATTACTGAATATTCTTTACCAAATCTATTAAGCTAAAAGGTTTACCATTAACGAATTTATTACTGAATATTAAATATTTTATTTCCCGATATACATTTTTATTGTTATTCTAATAAGAAATTCCTTTTAGGATACACACTTAGGAAGTGACTCACAAGTGTTATTGGAAATGTTCTTTCAATATACGTCCGCGTGGGAGTTATATTAAAGGTAAGAGATTATAGTGGCACGTCTTGTGAATAAATTTAAATGACTGAGTAGCGCTGCTTTTAGCATTTACTCAGCTAAATTTACTTGTTTCCAAAGTAGAAAATGGAGAGTTGTTTGATTTAGTTAGTAATATGTTTAATTTATAAATAGAGCTCTTAAAAACTAACAATTAATTTTTAAAAAACCCATGAAAACAAGATCTTAATCTACTTATTACGAAAGGTAATCGAGGCACACAACAGTCTGGTTGACTTGATGGAAGCGAATTTCCAATAGTAATTTTGTTTATATTTCCTTTTTTTTAAGCCCTGATTTCACCATCATAATTAGGCCGGGTGGACTCCAAATGCGTAGCGGAATTTTGGAATTTTTGACTGAGCTAATCGGATTACGTATTTAAAAGCTAACCTATTTTTTTAATGTAAGTGCGGCCATTGAAATTCGCGTCTTCGACTCTGTCTAGGTTCGGTTTTAAAGCTGACACCGCTTCCCTCACCACGGTTGACGTTCATTCCATTCAGCTCCGCATTTGAGGGCTGCTTGACCACAGCATTGAAATCATCTTAGCAATTTAAACCTTAAAAAATACACAAAAGATGAACCTTGACCGCCGACCAATTCAAGTTCGTAGTTCTAATAGATTTTGAAAATTAAATATACTAAATTATGCAGTTTTAGAAGCTAATTACTGTGGGGAAATCACAGTTTAAAAAAAAAAATATGTAAGACAAAGAAGTTATGAGTTTTAAAGATTTCAAAATGCCGCCATTTTGAAAATTTGGAACTATTTTGCAGGATAACAAACGTGTCCAAGCTATTACTAAAATTGATTTTCGTTTAAATTTAAATTTCGAACGTAAGCGTGCTCTCTCTCTCTCTCTCTCTCTCTCTCTCTCTCTCTCTCTCTCTCTCAATTAAAAAATTGTCTGCGTCAGGCTCGGTCTCATTTCATGGTCCAGGGTTTTCTGATGAAGGCGTAGCTCATTTTCTAATTGAAATTCGCCGATATTTGAAAAATATCATTTCATTTTAAACTATTTGCCTGTACAACGAATTCGTACAACTTGCGTCTCTTATAATCTTATTCAGTAGAGTATGTTCTATACTGTATGCCTCGCATGTATCAGCTGATGAAAACGGAATTAGAAAAGTCTGGAAATACGTGACTTGTAACCGGATTAAGTAATATAAGTAACTCTTTGGGTCGAAGATTACATTTGGAATTTGGTTTACGTGCTTCAAATTCTAGAAACGTGTTTGCATGCAAAGGCAACCACCTCAGATATGTACAAGTGCGAAATAAAATTGATTTAAAAATTGTTTTCCACCATCTTTGGGAACAAAATATTATCTAGTTATCATAATAAAAAAAAAATATTTTTTTAGTGCAAAAGGACTTTAGAAGACTTTTGAGACATATTTGTAGAAGAAACATAAAAATTACTTTTGACTCGTATTGTACTTAGTTTTACCATTGAATATAAACGGATTATAAGTACAGCCACCATTATAAAAATCATGTTCGATATTAGCGGTTGAAGTCCAAGTAATTCGGTTGCCACTACGGACGCGGCAAGCTGCAAGGACAGGGAGTGGAGATGATTGAGAAAGTCGAGAGTACTAATATTTATTTAACTGTAGTTGAACACTTTTCCGCAAGATGCTACCATCAACAAGCTCTCATAAGGGTTATCATTTTAGTATGTTTATATTCAGTACTTTTACCCACACTGAAAAAGGTCAAGCGGAGTATAGAATTATTCTAAAATTGTTCGTGAAATGGAACCTAACCGTCGTCAAATTAGGTTTCTTAATTTCAACGGATTTTGAAACTTAAACATTCTAGGTTATACAGTTTTCAACTCTGGCTAAGACTGTGGAATCACTGTTTTTTCAAACGTTTTTTAGACAAAAAAGTTATGACTTTTTAAATATATAAAATGGCTGCCATTTTGAAATGGTGTATAAAAGAATTTCGCTGATCAAAGGAATTGTTCAAGCTATTACCATGATCGCATTTTATGCCGAGTTTGAAACAAATCGGACCAAAATTGCAAACTTGAGCTTTTTAACACACAAGAACACGAACACACGCACTCAAGCACTCTTGCATACACATAAACAATTCGCTAAATAGGAACCTAACGGCGTACAGGATTAATTTTTTATTTTAAAATAATTCTAAAGTTTCAAATACAATCTTATATGCATATTAATTGTTGATTTATTATGATGAAGGAATCTGAGATAAAAAAGTTATAGTTAGAAATTTACTCCCCTCAGGTCGAACAAATAAAGCTTGTTTATACGTGTTGTAAAAGCCAGAAGTCTTTAAATTTATTTATATTCAACGGACCGGTAAAAAATAACGAGCTCTTAAATATTTGCACCCTCGTTACCCTTGTCGCGATTGACAAATGTTTTTTAATAACAATTCTTTAACCAATATTTTTTTTGCATGAAGGACCTTAAAAGTGACGTATCACTGGGACATCATTACTCTAAATCTGTCAAATTTCCGATCAATAGAAGGGGTTCGGAAGAGCTCAAAGAGGTGGCAGTCAAACCTTGGCACTCAGGTGTGTCGCTAAAGCAAATTCGTTTACATAAACGCTTTCAGGGACACTGTTCAAGTGTTCAGTACCGAGAATTAACGAGCTGAGTTCCGTGGTCCTATTCCCAGGTATATTTTTGGTCGGAAACTCGATTTCGTTTTATTTCAAGAACTTGTTATATTATAGGCGAGGCGGTTTTTTTATAATTTTTATAAATTTTGTTTAAAAATGAATGGTGCAAAACGTTTTGTACATTTAATCAAATTTAGTCGTTTGAAGTTTAAATGTTATGAACTTTAGGACCACAAAATGCGAAGCGGAGCTGCGCTGAGCTGATCCGAGTGGAGTGGAGCTGAACGGAACGAAGATGAACGGCAACTGAAAGCGGAGTTCAGTTCGTTTAAAGAACGCATTTGTATCTTTTAAATCTAAATATTTAGACCTACTTTAACGGATTCTAGGAAATACTATATTTAAAAACTGTAAACTAGGTAACGGCAAGCTAAGTAACGAGAAATAATAAGTTTGGAATTGTGGTCGACTTGGTAGGGGAAGCGGAGTCAGTGCGCTGAACGAAGGCCAGTGTTGCCGCTTCGCTTTCAGTGGCAATACTTGTTAGGAGCGCTGCGTAGAATGGTGGCCAAGCAATGTACTGCGAGGCTTACTGTTGTTTGAAGTACTAGTAACATATAGTTGTTATTAAATAAACAAATAAAGCTACATCTACAGCAAGATCCGGTCCTCTAAATTTACTGGACCGTAGCCTGAAGGTGTTTTCTCTAGGTGGGTCAGATATTAATACATGTAAGGGTTTAGCGGTCGATGTGACTGAGGCACCAGTCAGTCTATGTCTAAACGTATCAGTTTGGACCAATCATGACCTCCGAAAACTCGTTTTAAACAGACTTTAAAGTTGTTGCAATATTCTGGATTTACTCTATTACAATCGCATAAATTTGTAAACAAAATTAAAGAAATAATTAATACGGAATTTAAAGCTAATAATTAAGTTTAAATGATTTTTTTCCAAAAGGGATAAAATAATGTTATAAATATTTAAATGGCTGCCATTTTGAAACACATAATTTGATATTGCTAGGAAACCTTCTTCTCTGAGCTATATTTAGAATTTCAGTTCTTGTTTTGATTTTCACGTTCGGTAATGTTATAAGTTTTTGAAAAAAATTTCAATCACGTAAGCCGAACAGTACCAGATTATTTCTAAAGAATATGGTTGGCCTAGTTTGATGCCAGGTCTAAACAAAAACATACTGCAATTAAAAATTTTTTTTTTTTTTTTCTTAAAACGATTTTAACTTGTTCATTTTTTTGAATTCGTAAAAAATAATAATTTAGAATTTTTCCCATTTATAGTATTTTTACTTTATTTGTTAAAATAAGTTATTTATAAAATTGATTAAATATTACTTACAAAATTGATTTTCGTCACAATTTGGTTTCTAAACATTGTTGACAAAAATAACGTACACTATTGCATTCAATCAACATAACGGGGCAGATTTTTCTAATCCTGCCAATGCGTAAACATCCACTTTCATCTCCAACCATTTGGGATCAATCAGAACCTAAACCCTTTATCCCTTCTACTTCCTATCTGTCCTTCCCTATCTCTAACCCCAAGCTAAGCCAAAGTAAAACTGTTTATACCAAAGAAAACGGGCTGAAAGTGGACGTTTAGATTAAATGTACAGACTTTGAATACCAACCACCTCCAGTGTTAATTATCTTTACTTCTTTAGCTCTGTTTTTGAAGCCTATTTATTTATCTACCTACTTAAGGGATTTTAATAGGTGAAAACAAATCATGTTATTACATGATTTATTAGGAAAAGTAAAATGAGAAGTGAAAATAGCATGTTTGTGGAGAAAATTGGAGCTGTACTTAAGCCCATGGAATTTCCAAGCAGTGAACCGCTTCAGACTGGAGGGAAGCTAGGAGGACCTACCCAACCTGCAACAGAAGAGAAAGAAGAGTCATGGGAAGCTAGATCTAACCAACCTGGAATGGAAGAGAGAGGAGTTATGGGGAGGCTAAGGGGATCTACTCAACCTGCAATGGAAGAGAGAGGAGTCATGGGGAAGCTAGGCGGACCGACCCAACCTGCAATGGAAGAGAGAGGAGTCATGGGGAGGCTAGGCGGATCTACTCAACCTGTAATAGAAAACAGAGAAGAGCCATGAGGAAGCTAGGCGGACCTACCCAACCTGCAATCGGAGAGAGAAAAGATTAAAGGATCACAAATCAGGAAGGCCGTTTACAAATGTCTACTGAAAGGGTAAACTGAGAAGGGAAAGTCAAAGAAGTTTCCGAGTAAATGTAGAAGCAGAAGACCTACCAGGCATCAAAATTTTGCAGTGCGAAACATACCCTTTATAAGGCCGCAAGAAAGTATAGACCAGAAACGGAACTCCAGGGCTTTAGGGTTGTCAGCCAGGAAGGGGTTTCTCTATTATAGGTGGACAGTAGAAGCCCTGTTTATACTAAGCGTGATGGATGACGAAACTGAAGTCCATATAATCTATGATCGTGACTGCCAGTAAGAGGCTACGAGTGTTGGTTTTTCAGGGCCCCATTGAACTCTTATTGAATGAGCTAGTCAGTGGAGTGCTCAAACTCAGTGAGAGAATCCGTCTACTGAACTATCCTAAATACTTTGATCACGATGCAGCCAACTGAGTAATCAGTAATACCAAATGTAATCAAATTGCCTTTGATGTAATATTGTCCAGACACAATATGTGATATACTCGAATTATAGGCCTACTCATGGTCCAAAGAAGTATTTTCTTAATCAATTGCTTAGCCATCGCTTCCACGACAGCCCGCGTAACTTTTCCGCCAATTTAATCAGTAACGGCAATATTCGAAAAAAGTGCTACTGAACCACCTTTGTTGAAAATTTTATGCTCTTTCTCCACGAAACGATCAAAATTGTGATAGGTCTTTCCGCTCAGCCGGTATTATAGTTGCAGTCAGCAGCTACACTCGCCATGGTTAAACCAGAGGTCGCCATCTTCAAACGGAAAATCAATAATATAAGAATTTTATCGAATTTGGTTCTAAAACTTTTGACAAAATATGTAAAGAAGACGTTTGAAGCATTTTCCCAAATGTCATGTTTCGGCATTGGTAAGAAATACTCAAATGGGAAAAAATCTTACACATAGTTCGTTTGGGACTTGTACAAGGTACTTTCGTACCTAGTTTCAAAACAATCGGTAAATACCTTTTGCTAAAACTGCGTGTATTCATCAATTTTAAATCAAAGGTCGTCGTCTTGAAACAGAAGCGAATAGAAAAACATTGTATACATACACGTTTGGGATTTATCTTCTTTATCAAATTTAAAACAATCGGTAAATGCGGTTTACCAAAACTGCGTGTACTCATCATTGTTATATCAGATACCACCATCGTTAAATTGAAGGGAATAGGAAAACATCTTAAGTGTCTTTTGGGTTTTATACAAATACTTTCGAACCAAATTTCAAAATTATCGATCAAATGCCAAACAGTCGAGTTGAAACCGTCAACCGACATTAATTAACATTATTGTAATTAATTATCATTAATATTAATGTACAACGGCAACTTCTAAACCAAACAAAACATTGCTAAGAACTGATATGTACCTATAACCTTTTTAATCTTTAGTTGTGAATAAAATTAGAAGTAGAACTTCTAAGTACCCAACTAACTAAGTTTTAAAGTGCATGCCTAGAAAGTCTAATTAACGTGACGCTACACTCCTTGATATAATTACCACAATACGGGTGCTGCCGCTATGGCCTTGTTTTATTTTGTTTTGCATAATCGTGGCACGCAACTGTCTCGCTGACGCAAATTTCAGATAAATTTTTAAGTGAAACCTACTTTTAGAAGGGCTTATCATTTTTTTGTATAAGGAAGACATAGAAACACGTGATAGCACGGATAACATGTAAAAGGTGTCGTAAACACATTACTAGTATTCCTGAAAAGAATCCATTGTTGTCTTTAACATTCTTATAATTAATATTTATTTCTTTAAAATTATGTATATAAATAAGTTTAATAAGAAATACATACATTCTAATTAAAATCATTCCTGAAAAGAATCCATAGCTGTCTTTAACATTCTTACAATTAATATTTATTTCTTTAAAATTATGTATATAAATAAGTTTAATAAGAAATACTTACATTCTAATTAAAATCATTCCTGAAAAGAATCCATTGTTGTCTTTACATTCTTACAATTAATATTTATTTCTTTAAAATTATGTATATAAATAAGTTTAATAAGAAATACATACATTCTAATTCAAATCATTATTTTACATATCCGACTTATAAAATTGTCTAGAACATTTACAGTTAAACACATCTTACACATTGTATATAACCAAGCATTATATTCCCTCATTAATAAATATTAAAATTATTAAAAAACTCCATTTTAATACAAGCCCAGCCCAGCTAATACTATTATTAACAATTGAATATATTATACAAGATTTATATTTTATATTTGTGTATATGTTGTAGATAAGTGTTCATTTATTTTAATATCAGTTGTGTATAATTTCAGTTTAACAAAAGATCAATGAAATAATTGGACCAATACAAACTAACAATAAACAATACTTTTTTAAAAAAACTTTAGGATACTTGTGTGTCTTGTTAGCAGCCCAAGAAAATTTTGAAGTTTCCCAAAACTTTTCGTTTTTAATCACATTTTTGTGCAAAATCCTTAAAATTCAACAATGCTAATAAAATTTTATCGAAATCGTCTCTAACGATTTTGATCAAATATTTCAAGAAGACGTTTTAAGCACTCTCTAAAACGTCATCTTTAGGTACTATTTAAAATATTCGAAATATTGTCTACATTTTCAGAATATATTTTTACATTTTTATTGAAATTTTACTCATACATGTACATTTATTTCCCAAATCAATATACCAAATTCGATTTAAAGAAAAGTAATAGTTCCGATATAAATGATAAAATAAACTAATATCGATTATATCCGATTTACTGTTGAACCGTTTTATAATTGTTACACTTTAAATTTGGCACCCTGAAGCTTCATGAACCTTTATACGATAAAAATTGGAACTAAACCCGATTTTCCAGTTTTATTCAGTAAAATTCTATCAGATTTTTAATATTTGATGTTTCAGGGCTAGTTTTAACTTTGGATTTTGAGGAAAGCGTGACGCAAGGAACATTTTTATATTGATATAACAGTATATTTTGCTCGTCGCAAGTCTCATAATAAATTAATTAAAATTAAAAATTACTGTGTTTCCTCTGTGATTTTTTCACTACACTACGGAAACTATGAACAAGTTTAACAGATTTAATTGCATGAAATGAATTGTTAAATTTTGGTAGTTATATTAAATATCAGTTGTTTTGTATTAATTCGTAAAGATCAGCAGATTTCATTGAACAGCTGATAGGCTATAATAACTTCCAGGTTGTTTTTAAAAACTGCTAATTTGTCGTATTTTCGAACGAATAATCGTAATTAAGGTAAAAAAAGAAGAGAAAACAAGATACATGATTTTTGTTTTTAGTTCACACAAAAATTCAACGTGTGAATGTTATTTACTAACTTAGATTTTTTTAAAACAAAAGATTCCAAAAAGCACACAAATCCGGAAATAAATACGCCAAAGCATAAATTACTTTTCTGTTCCGAAGCCGAAAGAACAAATGGTGTCCAGGTGCTTTGTGGCGTTGTGCCAATGCCCGTAATGTTTGCGAGGAAATTCCCGAACACATTTATCTTTTTAAAACAGAATGGTGTATTGAACAATGTACTGTTTCACTGTAAATTACTTAAGGCTATGCATAGCCTAAGCTAACTGATAAAGACGCCAGGAATGTACGAAACCACATACCCAGGTCCACAATGTTCACTTGCTTTACTACAGTTTTATATTTTTTACCTGCGATGCAACTTCTAGAATATTTCTGCGACCAAAACACTGTGGTAAGTGAAAATTTTAATTTAATTTACGAATTACAGAGCTGGTACGTTGAAAGGTTTATAAGGGAATAAATATGGCCTTATGAATAAATATGAAGATTTATGTTCATCGTTATTGAGACCTCTCCTACAAGGGCGTTAAAAACGTAGGTCATTTTTCAAACGTAAAAAATGTTTACAAGTTTAAACGTATTTATTGTTTTATTTGATAATTTAATATTGTTTATAGTTAAATCAAAACTGTTAGTTATTTATTGTTAAATATAAAACGTCATTTGTTGCATTTTCGATGCAAACCTGTACTTATTGTTTAGTACTAATAATAATACTGTGTTTATCGTTTAGTTTTAAATCTAAAAAGTTAACTGTTATTCATTGTTGAATCTGTAACATTAATTGTTGTTTAATGTTTCAATATTACAATATATTTATTGATACTTATAAAACTATATTTACTGTTTGGTGTTGAATTTAAAGATTTTTTTTTATTGTTGAATATGAAGTTTAATTATTGTTTAATGTTTAATCTGGAAATATATTAGTTGATTTTTCCTAATTATACTGTATTTCTTGTTTGGTAAAACTTAAAAAATTAAACTATGTTTCTATTGTTTAATTTCAATGTTGAAACATATTATTTTTATATTATATAACATTTATTTATTTGTTTATTGTTTTGTCTTCAATGGGGAACTATATAGTCTATTGTTAATTATAAGAAATATTTATTACCTAGTGTAAAATCTAGAGATTTAGCTGTTGTTTATTGTTAAATTTTTAATCTTAAATTACATTTATTATTATTTATTGCTGATCACAAAACGGTATTTACTGTTTAATATAAAATCTAAATATAAACGATTTTTAATTATTAAATGTAGAATCTTATTTATAAAATTGAAATTTTGGCGTCTTACTAAAAAATATGCGGTACTGAGATAGAAATATTTTTACTCTCTCTCTCTCTCTCTCTCTCTCTCTCTCTATATATATATATATATATATATATATATATATATATATATATATATATATATATATATATATATATATATATATATATATGTGTGTGTGTGTGTGTGTGTGTGTGTGTGTGTGTGTGTGTGTGTGTGTGTGTGTGTGTGTGTGTGTGAGTGAGTGAGTGTATAATCTTAGAAGAACTCTTACAAATGCTCTAGAATTAAGAATCGGAAGTCATTTGAAAGTTTAGGTCTGTTCAAAATTACTCATCTTCCAATACAAATTAATTAGAGCCTGCTTTTCCAAAGTGATCAAAACACTATTCAGTCTGCCGCGTCTCTGGAAGTGTGTATTTCAAGATTGTACATTCGAGACTGGAGTTGCATAATTCCTTTGCCATTAACGCCGGTACCTGGTCCTTATTAGAACAAATGGAGGAAAAATTAATGAAAATTCACTGAAAAGATAAAATATTTAATCGTTTTTAAAGTTACACAATAAGTTGGTTTTGAACAGCTGATTTTTTACAACAATTGTGTATTTTGTATACACGAATCCACTAAAAAATAATTATTGTTATCATTTTAAACATCAACTGTTTTTTTTTTTGTAAATTTAAAGTGCTGTTTATTACCATTGTTTTAGGACCGAAAAGCGATAAAATTGCAACTGCGAGCGTAGTGAATATGCAGCAAGTCTAAAACATTGGTTGAGAAAGAGTACAGCTGGTAGTTATACCTTGAATTGTCTTAATAGTATAATTTAAACATTTTTTTAGTTTCAAAATTAGCATATTCTTTTAGAATATTTTTCTTAACTTATGTAAACTTCGACAGAAAATGTAGGTAATAATATTTTAGTTTAAGTTTTCCAATCTCAAAATCATCACTTATTCAAACTGTTCAAGCGATACCGACTGCTGTTAAAGTTGGACGACATCCAAGTTGCCTTTGTGTTTATCCTCTACAAATCCAAACGTTGGAACTGAATTTGCATTTCAACAGACTTGTACACTCAACGCGCTCGTGAATCAGTTAGTGCCAATCTAAATTCCATCTGTACAATTTTTAATTCGAAGCAACTTCAATGATATTTAGTTTTTCTAATGTGTTTGTGTTTATGTTTTTTGTTAATTTATTGATTGTTTTATCGTGATACTTGAAAGAAAAGCGTGAGAGCTTGTGGTGGGGTAACTGCAGGGGAAAGCGTTTACATACTCCACTAACATATTGCACTATGTTAACTTATGTTAACGGTATGGAAATTTAAATATATATGAACAATTCCCACCATAGAAAACTTGTCAGGCCGCTAATCATAAACGGACCAGAAGTACAACCACTATTACAAAAAGCGTGCTCGATATCAGAAGCAATTGAAATTTTCCAAGTAATTGAGATATTTCCCGCTTGGAACACTACAAGTTGTAAGAAGACTGGGAAATACATTTGAAGAAAAAGACGTACTATTATATATTTAAAAGTAGTTGAACATTATGCCGCAAGATGTCACCAGTAGCGAGTGCTCACATATCTCCCATAAGGGTTATTACTCTAGTACGTTTACATTTAATGCTAACGAGTTGAAACATATTGTTTTTAATCCGAAAATATATTATTTGACTATTGCTAATTACAAAACTGTTTTTATTGTTTAGTAAAACCAAAAAAGCAAAATATTTTTCTATTGTTTAGTTTCAGTGTGGAACTATATTGTTTATTATTAATTACAAAAATATCTTTTTTATTTGTTTTCATACTTAAAACAATATGTTTCTTTGATTAAAAACTATAAATGGAATTTACACACACACACACACACACACACACACACACACACACACACACACACACACACACACACACACACACACACACACACACACACACACACACACATATATATATATATATATATATATATATATATATATATATATATATATATATCAGCTAATTCCCAACAATAATTGTGTTTAACATACTGTAAGAAAATCGGATTTCATCACCCTGAATAGCATTAAAATCTACTTCGTTTTGCAATGTCAATTGAAACTTAAAAGTTCGTATTTAAAAAAAAATTCAAAACGCTATATAATACATATTTTAACGCTGATTGCGATAGTGGAATCAGGATTTCAAAAAAGTTATATTTGCTTATTTTTCGAAATTTTCGCATTTACGAAACGATTAAACGATTTTTTAAAACCAAAGAGGTTTTGTGTTACATTTAAATCAAATCGGATGAAAATCTCGAACACACACACACACACACACAATATATATATATATATATATATATATATATATATGTATATGTATATATATATATATATATATATATATGTGTGTGTGTGTGTGTGTTCGATATTTCCATTTAAGAAACACATTTATTTATTGTATACTCTATTTGTAATTTGTAATAACAAACTATATATTTAAACATATAAAGTAACAGCCATGACTCATAATTAATTTTAAAAAACATACAGTTTTAAAGTTAATAAGAGTGGTCAAACCTATCCCGAAGGGTTTGGCAACACCGTTCCGATTGCAAGTTAACGATTCACTCGATTGTTTCGTTGACGACTAAGGCGTACTTGAACTGAACAACTAAACGTGCAAGTGTAGGCAACAAGAGGACTCGGCGAGCTGGTGAACTTGGATAGAAAAACAATCGAAAAAATCGACTAAAACATCTCGTAATCGCGCATCAGTAAGTTAAACTCAGCTATTCACTATTATATAAATAACTGAAATCAGACTATCCGTGAAAAAGTAGCAGTTCTGTGATATCGTTACCTACGAGTACTTTTTTTTGGATTATATTAACACCAGGGCAAATGAGGATAAATACAAAAAACTACTCTTATTAATAGACGTGGTTGTATTGTACATTTTATAATGTTTGCTCTACCACTGATCAACGAAAATTACTATTTGAAAAATTGAATTATTTGTATAAGTGTAAATGCAGGGTGTATTTTTACAAAATATTTTACATGTGTTAGAACTTCTATGATCATACATGTTTCTGATACAAGTTATCATGTATGTTCCCAATGTAAAAGCGTTATAAAGAGGTACACAAATTTGTAACATTTCTGCATTTTCATGAACACGAATTCACTCGCTTGTATCTAATCAACGCAACCGGAAATAAGCACAGTAAAATGCCCTTCGTCTTCATTAATTTCTCATCCGGGACAACGTCTTACTTCCGGTAACCTATCGCTGGAATTACAGAAGCTTACGTGTGACAAATGACTGCTTTTGACTACACTAAATGTCAAGTTTTAACGCTGTTGAACGTATTTACCGCAGTTTCGAAACACCCTATATATATTGAGAAAGAATTACACTAACATTTACATAATTGTAAAAAATTGTTATCCCCATAATAATCTAATATAACGTAACTGTTTCAAAATGATACGTAGCAAGAATCATTAATAACCAACTCAAGCAGCTGTGTTGCCGACATGTGATGGAAGTAAATTTCTTGTAATATTTTCTTTTTAACTTATAATTTGTAGAAAATCTGACTTGATTATTGTATTGCAGTTCTAAAGTTTGAATTAATTATTAAAAATACTTAAAACTTCATAGAAAGTACTAAAATAAACCATAGTAAATTCATTTTATTAATTTTAAATTGAATTCAAAAATTTAAAATTGTACTTTATACACACCTTAAAGCTGTTTACAAGTCAAAATCAAATTTTCAAGATGATTATATATATATATATATATATATGTGTGTGTGTGTGTGTGTGTGTGTGTGTGTGTGTGTGTGTGTGTGTGTGTGTGTGTGTGTGTGTGTTCTTTTTTTCTTTTTTCGCCGACACTACAAACCGAGGTGGACTTTGGCCTCCTGTACAATTATGTTCAGTATGGCCTCCATGCAGTTGTACCAATCATTGCCAGATCCTCCTCCAGGTCATCCAGCCATAGCCCCATAGGGCGTCCTCTTTTCTTTTCCTTGATAAGTTCTCTCCCATTATTTTTTTGTCACCCTACCATATTCCATTCTAGATGACCGATCCAGCTGATTCTTCGTGCTTTTATGATGCGCAATATGTTTTCATTCTTTATTAAATTTTCCAGTTCCTGATTGTTTTTAATGCGCCATACACCCTGGATGCAAACCGGTCCCAAAATACGCCTTAGAATCTTCCTCCCAAACACCCCCTGCACGTGCCGATCAGTAACTTTCAGCGTCCAGGTTTCTGCAACATATCAAACAGCAGGTCTGACAAGCCATTTATAAAGCTTTATCTTTGTAGCTCTGTAAGTGTCGATCTGAAAAGGTTTGCAAGACCTTAATACGTGCTATTCCCTGCCATGACCAGTTTCTCGATCTCTTCAATCGCCCTGTTTTTGCAATTTATATGGCAAATATGTAATGTAATGTAATTTATATTACATCACCAAAACACTTTATTTTAAGCTCAAAAGCAATAATCTAAAATATAAAAGCGCGGGAAGTAAAATATTAATCGAAAATAAAAGTGACGCTCAAAAAATTTTTCTTCTACTACTACAAAAATTTTCTTTTAAAATTACTACAGCGCGAAATTAGTTAATGTGTTTTTGATCGCTAATACAATAAAAATAACTTTTTTTAATATTGAAGTACGTGACACGATTGTTGGATGAAAGCCCTTTAATTGAACGGACGCCATTTTAATAACGTTTTCAATATAAGAACAAGAACGAACAAAGTAATACGTATTGGTTTTCACATCTACTTTAAACAAAGAATAGTGTTGTAACTTTGAGGTTATAATACGTCTTTCAAATAAATATATGAAGACAAGACAATATTGTTACGCGTATAAATTTCATAAATGTATGAAAAATACATACTTTCACCAGACAGTTGTCAAACTTAACTGAAGGGTTAAGTTTGTCACTCATTTTCGTCACTCATAAAAAACGGAATATACCTTAGCCATTTAATTGGAATATTTATTCAATATTTCCTGCAACATCTATTCCGATTGCAAGTTGACGATTAATTCGAGTGTTCTCGATGACTTATGCCTACAGCAACACAAAACTAGATGACTCAGCGAATCGGACGACTCGAATAGATACATGATCCTCAAGTGTCGACTGACTAGTCCAATACAGTCGTAAGCATCGAGATGTTTTTACAATCGAAACAATAGAATAAAACATCTCGTAATCGCGCATCGCTATTGTAAACGTTAATTGTCCTCATAGCTCAGTAGGTTTACGAGTGGCCTACCATCTCTGAAGTTCGGACTGCTTCCCAGGTTGAGGCAAGTCTTTTCAGTCCCGAATCCGGCGAAACGAACAAAAAAAATCGTAACTTGACTTATCTAGAAAGCGATACAAAGATGAACAGACAATTGAAGGCATGCAATTAAAATTCAGACAATAAAAAAGCTTAACCATTTAAAGCCAAATTTCGGTTACTTGAAAGCATGTCAATAGCAACCGAAACTGTCCTAGTTTGACATCCTAAAGACAAATCTGACACCGGTTCTTATGACAGTAACTAAACTGCAGCATTAATCAAACCCACGGTAAGACGTATCTTTCTTAATTCCAAATCACATGTTCATGACGGGACATCAGTAACAGAGTGAACCATTAATCTACGCACAGATACATTGTTTCAGTATTAAATTGCTTCGTTTCATCTTTCAGAAACAACTGGAATGTTTCCCGGTAACAAATCTGTTCGATTTGTATCTTTCACTGCATTACAAAGGCTAACTTGTTTGTTATTTATAACGTGCACGGGTGAATAACACGAACAAAATGTTTGTTTGCTTTTAATAATCCGTTGGAAAGCGATCGCGGTAAGCGGTACGGTCTGAACTCGGTACGTTGAATGAGCGTGTATATTTACCTGTACACAACTTTTTGATAGGTTGTTAAAATATTTTTAAGGTTATACTCATTCAAAGTCGAACAAACGTATACCCATTCGCAATATAGATTCGATTTTATACAAAATTGCACTAAAACCTATTTTGCTTAGAGCTTCAACAAATTCACCACCCAGAAAAATCCGATCTAAGTTTCAAAATCGATTTCATGTTAAACTTTTATTATATACAATTTTTTAAACTAATTTTACCTCACAATCAACATAAATGCGTATTTTAAAACTTTAAATTCCGATAAAATATGAAAATTAACCTGACGGCAGTCAGGGTTCATTATTCGTATTTCCAATGCAATTTGAAAATTTTAAATGTTACTGTATGCAGATTTTAACGATGATTTTGTTGATAAAATCAGATTTCCAAAAAAAGTATTAGACGAAGTACAATCTGGATTGTAGGCTGTCAGACAGAACTCGGAAAATTTTCTAAATCCGTTACACTGTCTCAACAAACAGAATGTAGATGCAACACTTAAATGCCCTAATGGCCTGTGCAGACTAATTTTAACCGTTACAAAGATACAAACTAATTAAAACTTATCCTACATTATTGTCTGTAAACTAACGCGTAGCTTAAAAAGATATTAAATGTTAAACGCTCGAAGGGATGTAAAGGGGTGGTAATTTACCGCAATCTAATTTAATTCCAGCAAGTAAACTTTTAACGACAAACTTGAGACGTTATGAAGTTCGAAACACCCAGTTTTGATCTATAATTCCTCAGTTGCATTTATAATGCATTTCAGTAGAAACTTGAAGTTATCCCTATTGTATAAATTTTAATAAATGTATTTTGAAAGGACTTTACAAAGTACAGTGTGGTTGTAAAGCAACGTATGCAGGAGAAACAGGACGAAAATTTAAAAAAATAAGGGACACGTAAGGTTATTTAAAGATGAAAACACGATTCAAAATACGCTACACATTTAGGTAAAGAAAAGAGAGAGGGGGAGAGAGAGAGAGAGAGAGAACCAGTCAAAAGTGAGCATGTGGTTAATGGGGGAGGGGAAAAGTGGAGGAGGTGATTAGGTAGTATAAAAGAACGAATCATTGTGCGGAGGAGCAGTTAGTTATCGAAATGGAAGTAATTCGAAACATGTTAACAAATAATAATATGTAAAAAGTAGAAATAAACTAGATTATATGGGTTTTATATTTAAAAAAAAACATGTCTAACATTTTTGACGTTTTTTTTTGAAAGTGTTGTAATAAAAATTAATTAATGTTTTATTAATTTATTGACAATAATTTAGGAATTAAATACTGTAACCTTTCTCAGTACGCTTGTTACTTATGTGTTTGCTTTCCTTTTTCCGAATGCTCGCTATTCTAGCAGGTGAAAAATTGCGTTGTTTTACTATTCTCGAAAACAACATTTCGTGTTTTTATTTTTGAACATTGTAGTAATATTTTACAGGAAATTCTTTCATCTTTTCGATCTTAAATGTTTTGTATAAATTTCACAATCGAAATCGCAGTCGAAACAGACACTCGTCTTAAATTTGGCCTAACATACAAATGCTTTGAATACATTTCACAATCGAAATAGAAATTTTGAATACTATACAAACATCTTAAATACATTTCACAGTCAAAATCGTAATCTAAATACGTGTAGAAAGTCTTCATAAATTAGGCCTAATATTATACACAACGTTTGAATACATTTCAAAATCGAAATAGGAACTCTTCATAAATTAGGCCTAATATTATACAAAAAGTTTAAATACATTTCGCAATCGAAATAGAAATTCTTCATAAATTAGGCCTAATATTATACAAACGTTTTGAATACATTTCACAATCAAAATAGGAACTCCTCATAAATTAGGCCTAACATTACACAAAATGTTTAAATACATTTCACAATCGAAATAGAAATTCTCCATAAATTAGGCCTAATATTATACAAACGTTTTGAAAAAAAAATCACAATCGAAATCGCAATCGAAATAGTAACTCTTCATAAATTAGGCATAATATTATACAAATATTTTGAATACATTTCACAATCGAAATAGGAACTCCTCATAAATTAGGCCTAACATTATACAAAATGTTTAAATACACTTCACAATCGAAATAGAAATTCTTCATAAATTAGGCCTAATATTATACAAACGTTTTGAAAAAAAATCACAATCGAAATCGAAATCGAAATAGTAACTCTTCATAAATTAGGCATAATATTATACAAACGTTTTGAATACATTTCACAATCGAAATAGAAACCCTTCTTAAATTAAGCTGAAATTTAGGTATTTTAAATGCTATTTTTTCACTTTTTATTGGCTCATCATGATGGCGGAATTTAATATTAAAATAAAATTGGTTTAAAATAATTCGAATGGAATAGTTGCTAAACGGATTTTCTCGGTTATAAACTTATCTAAACTATTACAATCATGTTTCGTACTAAGTTAAAAATCAACTACAACACTAGTTTTCACAATGGAAATTTTGAGTTTTTTCTTTTTGCCATTATTGTCTAATTTTGATGTTCATGTTTTGAAATATCCTTATGAATGATATTAATAAATGTTAGTTCTTTGAAATTCGTAACCACGTGAGTGAAACATATACGTATGGCACTTTTTCGGTTATAGTTCCGGATCTTCTGCGCGTAGTACAATAACATAGGACGACATGATTTACTGGGTACCACGTGACTCAGATGTCCTTTAACAAGGATACGCCGTCGTCCTGAAATTAATTAGTCTCCGCCAACATGACAAACTGTCTCCCTACCGTGTAAATTATGTCAGGCATGGTTTATTGGGCTTAACAACTCTGGCGGTAATCCAATGGAGCGGACGACGATTTTGGTTGATTTTTCTGCGGTTAACCGATATTTTCAAAGCTTGGTCAAATAGTATTAAATAAAATAAATTGTACTAGCTTTAGGGAAAATGTTGGCACTTTCTGAACCGATAACGGTACAATTTCGTTGTAAACATTTTGTAAACGCTTGCTGCTAATTATATTTGAATTCAGCTTTACAAATTTACGAGCTATGGTAAGTATTGAACAAATCATGAATAAAATATTTGAAGCCAAAGGAATTTCCGCTGTAAAAAGAGAGAAAAGTAAGAGGAAGAAGAAATATATTATTTAACAGCTCCCTTCACCTGGGCCAAATCACCTGACCTCTGGCCATCTTAAATCCTTTCACGTCGGCAACAAAGGTTCCCTTTATATATCTAAAGTGCCACTGATTTTTGTAAAAGTTAAAATACCTTCGCTTGGTACAGCATGAATAGCTAATTGTATGTTTATTAATTGTATGTTTACACACACACACACACACACACACACACACACACACACACACACACACACACACACACACACACACACACACACACACACACATATATATATATATATATATATATATATATATATATATTTATAATATTTATATAATATTTATTTATTATAATATTTATATAATACTTTTATATATTATATATTTTTATGTATTATATTTTATAATATATATAATATTTATTTATTTTATAAAAAAGCCCTCAAAACATGTTATAGAGGTAAATAACGGCGGTATTTTCAAGATTTCTGGTCTGGGGTTTACTATGACAGCCGCTCCGAAAACAGCTCATTTTGCTATAGAAATTTGCTAAAAATCGTGTTTATTTATTTGCATATTAATTTGGAAAATAAAATACACTATCGAAATCAGCGACTGAAATTGCCATTTATTTTTTTAAACTTCCGTTGAACATATTAAATAAATCTTAAAGCAGTAAGAGCTTTATTTCCGTGTTTCATTAGAAATTTTACAGTGCCGATTTGGTTCAAACTTATTAGTCATATGTAACAGCTTAGACATGGTAACGGTAACAGCTTAGACGTATTGGTTTTCGGACCGAATCAGTTGGACCGTTTCAAAATGTCGGCATTTCTGAATATCGAAGAGAAAATAAGAAGTTTTTACTTTGCCATTTTTTTTTACGTGATTTCGCCATCGTAATTAACCGCAAACAAATATTACAATCCTTCCTTTAATCGTAGTTTATTATCAGTGAAAATTGAATTTTCAAAATACTAATAAAATGCTCATTGTCACAATGTAACTTCATAAATTATTTCCGTATCAGCCCGAGTATAATATAAAGCGAATTCTAGAATTGCCAATTCCGCGAAGTTTGCAGGTATTGTCTTTGTAATATATCTTTTAAGATATATGAAACACCCAATAAGATCTCCAGGATTTATCCTTGAATTATATTTTAAAGTCTCCTTGGGGGATAATCCAGCAAACAGCCATTCTGCTTCTCCATATATTTTCTGAAATTACAAAAACTTAAATCCCGGAGTAAAGTTTATTGCAAGCAAGTTGTCAGGCACAAGCGGGATTCATAAAAACATTATAAATGGTGTGTGTGTGTGTGTGTGCGGGCGCGCGCGCTACAAAAATTTATTTTGGTAATGGCTTGGTCAAGTTTTTTCACCAGTAAAATTAGTTCGCCAGTTTCAAAATGGCGGTGATTTCAGACTTTTTAAAATGTGTACTGTTTTTGTCATTAATTTCTAGATAGTCTTACTTTTTTAAGCCTTATTTCATTTACTTAATCGACGGTGAAATCTGCAGAAATTAGATTCTGGATTTTAAAAAATCGTTAACACTAAGGAATTTAATTTGACGGCGGGTGTAGGTTTGTTTTTCTATTTTTAATGCGATCCGAAAGTTTAAAATACCAATCAATGCAGCATTGAACACAGTTTGTGATAGTGAAATCAGAGTTTCGGAAAGAGGTAGGGTTTACTTTTTGAATATTCGCTTCCATAACGTCAGCGAGACAGCTGCGTACCGTGATTATTTTAAGATTTTGAATGACCGTTATTTACCAAAATGATTTTTAAGTATTAACCAAATTGTTTTTTAATCAAATACGAATGTAATTGCTACCAGTGCTCGCGCGCCTACACACATACACACACACACACACACACACACACACACACACACACACACACACACATATATATATATATATATATATATATATATAAAACCTACATGACGCAGAAATAGACTCAACAGACGTTGAAGACAGAAACGCATACAGGAGAAAGATACTCGGTTGGAAGGTCCCAGAGAATGAAATCCCAAAGAGAGCAGAGGTAAAATGGACGGAGGAGCAGAAGAGGATCCATGGGGACAGGATGAGGGAGGTGTGGAGGATTAGAAGGAGCAAGACATGAGTCGGAGTGCTTTGCGTGATCCAACAGGGTCTATACGCAGATAATAATAATCATAATAATTATATATATATATATATATATATATATATATATATATATTTATATTTATATTTATATTTATAGTGCTGATTAACTAGGGTAATCCATTAAAGTGCCGAAAATTGATTCATATCTCAAATTACCCAGGTGATCAGCACATTAAGTAAAGTTTTTTTTTGTATTTTGAGGTGTAAAGCACATTGAGGCTATTATCGCCTCCATAAATGCAAGTGTGATTGTAAAGTGTTAAAGTCGTAAATGTAGTGTTTTAAGTATAAGTGGTCGTTAGACTCGGGTACCGCGAGGGACGTCTAAATCCTCTCGATAGGCGCAGCCAGTCAGCGGGGTATTACCTAAAGTAAAAAATAAAAACAACATTTTCTGTACGCTTAAATTAGCATATTGTTATTCATTTATTTTTCGATATCAAGTTAATACAATCAAACAATCAACAAATTAGTTGATAAAATTAATCTTCAATCAATTAAAGAAGTACAATATAAAGAATCAAACTTTTTGAAATATTATTACAATTAAAAAAACTGACGTAATGTTAGTTATTTTTTGTGTGATATCTAAATAATCAATATGATCAAACAATCAACAAATTATTTGACAGGATCAACCAAAAATCAACTAACTTGAAGTTTAACGATACGGAAGCCGTCAATCTGCACATTACGTAGGTAAAACTTAGGTAAACTTTTGATTCCGCAAGTTAACGGAGCAAAACAATTAATCTGCAGATTAGCTAAGTAATGTGCATATTAACGACTTTTGGGCTTTAGCGGTAACACCCACCCACCCAACCAACCAACCAACCAACCATTCAACCGAAAACACACGCACACACACATACGCACACACACACACACACACACACACACACACACACACACACACACACACACACACACACACATATATATAAAACAAAGTGTTATAACGACCCTTAAAAAATTCTCAATATCCGTCTTCATTTCAAGGTTCCACGTTTGAAACTTACAATATTTGCAGTTCATTTTCCAATAAAATGTTTAATTTAATTAAAACAGAAGTTACTTATTTATACATTGAAATTATTTTGAACCCGTAAACAATGGTTCTTATGGATCTATATAAAGTAACTTGGCATTATACTGTACAATACATTTCGGTGTAATTAAACAACTTTACGGGGGCAAAACCGCAAACCAGTCTGTGTAGGTCGTCTCTTCCAACTGTAAGTGAGTTCTGCGCGGTTTACCATCCAGTATAAAGTGAACATTTTCATTTATACTTACTGCGTCCACGCTATCTATAGGGATATGTTAGAATTAATACTTGATTTTAAAGGCACAGTAATTCATAATACTTGTAGTCATCAAAAATCAGTAGGAAAACATGTTTTTTTTCTACAGTTTCAAATAATCACGGCACGCAGCTCTCTCTCTCTCTCTCTCTCTCTCTCTCTCTCTCTCTCGCTCTCTTTCTTTCTGACATGATAGAAGTGAGTTTACAAAAGTATTTTTGTTTATCCTTCTTTGTAATTCCGATTTCACCATCATAATCAGCATTAAATTCTGCATATATTAGCACTTTAAACTTTCAAATTATACTGAAAATACGAAAATGAACCCTGACCGTTGTCAAAAAATTGTAATTTTAAAGGATTTTTTTAATACTAATTTTTGAAGATTAGGATTGAATCATAATTTTAAAGGTTTGAAGATGCTAATTTTGTGCAACTTTTAACGTTAATTACGACGGTGAATAAGGATTTTCAAAAAAAAATAAAAGACAAAAAAGTTATGAATTTTCCGCCATTTTGAAACTGTTGAACGAATTTCATTGGTAAACAGATTTGTCCAAGGTATTTCTACATTCTATTTTTGTGTCATGTATGAATTAAATCATACCAAAATTTCGATAAATATATAAATTTTAACGATCCCCTCAAAATACGATCTAGCGGCAGGATCGATGCTAATTTCAAGGTTCCGTGTCTGGGTCTTACCATGATGGGTTCAACAGCTCATTTTCCTATTTTCCCAATGGAAATTTGTCTATTACTTTGAATGCTCCGATATCAGTGACATTAAAAATTGTTCACTGAATTTTAATTGTTAATTACCTTTTCAATAAAATGTATTGTATTTCGAAAAAGAAGTTTGTCTTCGTGACCTTTTTTTAACCACAATTTCACAGAACACAGTGCAAACCAGCTGTTCCATAGTTACAGGTGTAAGCTTGACCTTATAATACCTTTGAGAATACAAAGCTAGAGAATAACAAACGTTACATTGTGATATACGTAGGTTATTGTGAAAACATCACAACTAAAAGTTAATCCCTAATCTGGTGGGGCTTAACTGTTCTTTCTTTTCAAAAACAAATCTTTGAAAAGAAGTAAACACGTGATGTCAGATTGTATTTTTGTAGGAAGTAGAATGATAAATATTTCAAACTAAAATATCAATTGGACTATAATTTAGAAAATATTTTGTTTATTAAAATTTGTTTACGTAACTCAGATTTTTTCATAAAAAACAGCAATAAAATCAGCGTATATTAGCATTTTAAACTTCCGAATTGCTTTGAAATTACAAAAATGAACCCTGACAGACGATAAATATGTAATTTATCTTAATCTTCTTAATCTTAATATCTTCTTTCTTAATTTCAATGGGCTGTGAAAATTCTAACTTTAATGTATTAGTTTTCAACGATGATTACGATGGTGAAATACGATTAGGTATTTTATTTCTAACAATATTTAAGACAAAAAAGATATGAATTTTTAAATATTTGAAATGGCTGCAATTTTGAAATTCCTCGAAAATCCAATATAATAAGTGTGTTTTTGAAAGTAAGTATAGTTTTTTTTGTTCTATACTTGGTTTTTTTCTAATTTGGTTCTGTAAGAATTTTAAATTAACGTGTGATGGAATGTTGGATATTTAGAAGTAAACTTAATAGTACACTAGTTAATTAAGAATGATTATTCTATTAATTTCTCTCTTTATTATATATTGGTCTTAAATAATTGTGTGTATTTTGATGTGTTTAGTTCATTAATATAATATATAATCCATCAATTAATCTCGTAGTATATAATCACAAGAAAGAAGTATTTTTTTATGTAATTGTAAGGAAAAAGTCAATATACCTATTTTTTAAACTGATTTTTTTTAGTATCTATAAATTTCTTTAAATGTTGTATATTTTATAAAAAAATTATATAAATAATTATTAATTTTATTATCCATTTAAAAATCGTAGTAACATTTAATAAATTAAAAATGTAATATAACCGACATCTAAAGACAATTTAATTATCGGAACATAGGCCTACATTAGTTTTTTTTTAGAAATGACATTTTATACTATATTTTTTGGACGCTTCAGCTGAAAATTGAGAGATCAATAAAATTTTATGCAAATGTGTTACAGAGCAGTCTTTGACGGTTTTCCGTTCAGAATTCATTCAGATAAAAACGATTGAAATTTTGACGTCACTCAAGGAAAAAACTTATGTAATGCCGAAGTACGCTTTCACCATTAGAGTAGTTGCCACCTCTTCCAGGAGGGGCAGGATGTTAGAAACTATGACATTCAAATAAACCGCAGAAATCTACAGGAAGAAATTCTAAGCAAAAACATTTTCTTTATTATTACTGAGCACTACAACTAAGTACAAAAGTATCTAGTAATTATAACATAAAACAAATCCACTGAATGGCTCTGGTTGTCAGCTACAGCCTCTTTTCCTATGTATGTAAATTTCCTATACATTTATTAGCTGCTGAAGCGGTGACAATGGTAAGAATATAATTTTTTTTTAATTGAAGAGTCGTTAAAAATTTTATAAATAAATACATTTGCTGTGCGTGTGTGTGTGTGTTTTAGGACGCCTAAAAAGTAATTTTAGTCCGATTTGACTCAAACTTGGCATAAAAATCAATTTTAACAGTAGCTTGAACAAGTTCGTTAACCAGCGAAATCAATTTAACAGTTTCAAAATTACGGTCATTTAAAATCTTAAAACACTTTTCTATATCAATTTTAAAAAATCGATTCCATTAGAGTTAAAAATGTCCTTTAATTTGTATTTTGAAATTTAAAAATCCGTAAAACAATTAATTTAAAGGTGGTTATATGGTGTACTTTTACATTACTAATGTAATTTATAAGTTCATAAGGCTAATAAATGCAGATTATTTATAATGGTAAAATAAGAATTTTAAAAAAGCGTAGGTAAAAAAGTATGTTTTTAAATTCGCTTCCATCAGTAATTACATTTTATTTGATTTTTAAACATATAAAAATATTTTAAAATATTTTTCACTTCACTCGTTTTTCCATTGTTGGTAGTACGTTAAACAGATTGTAAATTTTCTCTGTTCCTGACTCGATTAGGAAATCGTTTCTTTTCTCTGAGTTTAGGAAAGGTTAGTCCTGGATCATTAAGCGCAGTACAAGTAATTTACCTCTTTGTGGTGTAAAAGTGCTTCCAAAAAGCAAATGTAAATAAATGGTTCAGCAACTTTGCGAAACAATTTATTTTACTGAACAGTCACTTATAGTGGTTTATATATAAAACATTTGTTATACTCTAAAAGTTAAGACAGTTATTTTTGCAAAAAAATATAACACTTTTATTTTGAAAGAAATAATATTTAAAGTCTCGGATAAAAGTGTTTTATGAAAAATAACAATGACCGAGCGAAGCGAAGTTGTATTTCAATTCGATCGTTCAACATTTGGTTTGACTGTTACGCAGTTTTGACCGAATTTTTTGAAATTTGTTACCAGGTATAAAGGCCGAACGACGGGCTTTATGTTTAAAATTTTTCCCCAGTTTCAAGAAGACGGTGTAGTTGTTGACTATTTGCTGTAATACTGGCTGAACGGCAAGCCCAATCATGCATTTCACCTGTCTATGGAAAAAGAGCATGTCTAATAAAGGAAGACCAGTAACATTCCGCCTTAAAATATTAACGGTTATTGGTTAAATTGGGGAAAAGGTTACGAGGGGATCAGAGCGCTATTTTGGAGCAGTAGTAACGCAATTTAAGAATATACTGCGAGGTCTACTGTTCTTTGAACAACTAGTATTACCGAATTTTATATTTTTTTGTAGCAATGATGCAGAGGTAAGTAAGGACAGTGAAATATCGAGGTCGTAGGCTAAAAAGGCTTTTTTTTTTTGTAGTATATATATATATATATATATATATATATATATATATGTGTGTGTGTGTGTGTGTGTGTGTGTGTGTGTGTGTGTCACATCAGCGATTATTATTTCTTTAACACAATTTTTTTTTTTTATAACAAAACGTTTGAATTGGCTCATTTTCTAACGTTATAACAAGTGTTATGTTATCCAAATTATTGTTAGATAATTTTTCTTTATATACTTTACTGGATTTACTAAAATCATAAATCCTTGAATACAAAAATTCCAACTTGAAATCAGCAGTTAAAAACTCAACACTAATTCTAACTGTACACAAATTTTGAACAAAAAGATTGAAATTTTAATTAAGAAAGTTTTACGTCACTCTCTTTAAATCTCTGAAGAGTTTTTAACCTTGCGTCGTCCAAGTTTTCTATTCTTTAAAAACGTCGCAGATAGAAAAACTGTATAAGGCAGCTGAAACAGTTTACAATAAGATTTCAATTATATATATTTTTATATAAACATTTTATAAATAAAATTTGTGTGTGTGTGTGTGTGTGTGTGTAGCTTGAAGGAAAATATAAAATTACTTCTGATCTCTATATTTTTATTTTAACCTATTCATTTAAGCCTCAACAATCCGTCTTTTTAGTTAACATTAAAATGTACACCTTTAAATTGAAAAATATTTTGTTTATATTTATATTCATCTTATTGCTTATCTTAAAAATAAGTTCAAATAAGTAATAAGCTGAATCCTGAAATGGAACTAACAATTTAAATTAATTTTCTATTTAAATTCAGCCTAAATCTAACACAATAACAAAGTGAGAAAGTTAACGGTAAAAGTACACATGAAAGAAATAAAATATGTATTAAATTTAAATTAATAATTTGCGTCATTGTGTTAACTCTAAAGGGTTTCTTCGTTGGAAGCGTTGAGGATAATTTATATTAAGGAGTTGATGGGCTTCCACACTGACGTGGTTTGGTAGTCTTCTTTTATTAATGTTTTGATTGTATTTTCCACGAAATTTAAATTCAAGTCGACTGGTTATCATTACGTTGGCATTTGTAATTGCTCGAATTATCACATTCTGTACATTCTGAATTTTCAAACTGTTAAACTTTCTCGTACATCCTCAAATTTGACAACCAAACGTCCAAATAGACTTAATGACAGATTGGTACAATAGCCTTTTTTTATAAAAATTTAATAGCGATTTTCTGCCAATCAACCAATAAAATTGAAGTCATTTTGGCTCCATTCGCTCTGCCATTTTACTATCATGGGTTTTCCAAGTTAAACGTTTATCCAAGCGCATTCCCAAATATTTTACAGAGTTAAGTTGCGGTATATTTTGTACAGATATGGAAACTGTTTGGACAAGGATAAACATGTCTAAATGAAAGTATTTATGGGTTAATTTTGATTGTTTGATACCTTCCAGTCTTGCATTTATAACGTTATTTGTTTAAAGGACTCTAATATATATGTTGATTCTGATAAATATTATGAACGTACATAATTGGTGTATTATAGGCGAATGTAGCTACAGTAAGTTTATTATTAATTGGAATATCAGCAGTAAATAGAGTATATAAAAATAGCCCCAGAATTCAACCTCAATTCTTTGAGGTGCCTGAATTGGGTAAAATGAAGATTTCTTACCATTGTGAATTATTCTGAATTTCTCTCATTTAGATATGAGGTGAATAACCTGCAATAGTTTCCAGGCAATACGAGTATTTTTCTTAATTTGTACAAGAATCACGCTATACTTTATTAAATGCCTATGATAAAGACATTTGGGAATGCATGGGTAAGGTTAAGGTACACTGAGAGGTCGCTGGCTTTAGCAGTAACACCCATCCACCCAACCAACCAACCATTCAACCAAACACACGCAAACACACACACACGCGCACGCGCGCGCGTGGTATAGTCATACAATGGAAATTACAGAGGAGCGAAATCGGATCCTGGAGACATGGCAGCGACTGTGAGACGAATCTACAAATGGACGATGGACATACCAACTCATAGGTAACATCCAGTATTGGTGCAACAGGGATCATGGGGAGGTGAATTTCTATCTCACACAGATTCTCACTGGGCACGGTTGCTTCCGAGCTTACTCCTTCCGTTTCAGGCTGGAAACAGACTCGGCTTGTCCCCTCTGTCTTCCAGCAGTGGAGGAAGATGCGGAGCATGTGTTTTTCCGGTGTCTGAGATTAGACGAGGAAAGGATGAGACTGCAAACACATCTGCGAAGCAGCATTACACCGGAAAGTCTGGTTGCGACAATGATGGCTTCAGATGACAAATGGAGGGCCATTGCGGGATTCGCTGCAGTGGTCATGAAGAGTTGAGGGCTGAGGATCGAGAAAGGAGAGCCAACGCTGCAGAAAAGTAGACGGTCAGCCACTCCACCTTCCCACGAAGTAATGCCTGGCGGCGGTTCTGTGGAGGGGGTTACAGAAGAGGAATGCTTTTGGTGGTTTTTTTAGTGGGTAACAATATATCTTAACTTGATTTTGAACTTAATTTGAGTCCCACACTCTGGGGTAGTGCGTACTCTATCCCAGGTAGTCTATAAAATATTTTTCCATCTTTCTTTGGCATTGCAAAAAAAAAAAAAACACACACACACACACACACACATACATACATACATATATATATGTATCAGCAAAAACCACTTTTTTGAACTCAGAAAAATGAAAAGGTCCTTCTAAACTTAAGTTTGATGTTTTCTTCACAAATACCAAACTTCCTTATTCGGTGAAATAGTAAGAAAGAAAGAGTTTCGTTAATTATTTACTTACCGTATAGACGATAGAGGGTGTTAAAGATAAAATGAACACGATACTCTAATTTCACCCAACAACGTTAACGTTAACGTTAATCAATTCTAACTAAACCGCAGAGCGACGTAGAGTTTACCAAACGTTGTTAATGAAGTTTAGTCAAAGCAGTGCCAATATAACAACACAAATGTTTGCTACTGACCTCGACACTAATAAATAATTATCCATGGAACATACACAGTTGTTCAAATAAAATGACAGATCGGGACAGTGTTGCCAATGTTGATATTTCTAGTTTCAAATTACAAATTTATTTTTTCAGAACGTTCGGAACTTTATTAATACTTAAATATTCGTGGCAGACAGCTGTTTCGCTGACATGATGGAAGCGAATTCGCAAAAAGTAACATTATTTATTATTAGTGCATAAACGAACACTTTAATTTACAAATATTTTTATCTTTTATTTAATAATGACAATAAGAATAAATGTTCTTAATTAATCCTAAACTTTTTACATTATAATAAACTTTAAAATATGTACTTTAAATTATCAAATTACAATGAAAATACAATTACAGGGCACGTAGCTGTCTCGTAAACGTGATGGAAACATATTTTCAACATATATTTTTTCTCTCACTTGTTTGAAAATAAAACATTATAATCTCCATTAACCCCATATTTATCGTTTAAAATTTTTAAATAATTTGAATTACTATAACGAACCATATGTCTATCGCGAGTTTAAATTATAAAAGTTTGTTATCAATTTGAAAAATTTAAACACTTTTTACACATTTCAACTCTAATAATGATAGTAAAATTATACTTTGAAAAAGTGCCGAGTAAAAAAAATATATTTTAAAAAATTTTAAATTACCGCCAATTTAAAAGTGTTGAATAAATTTTGCCAGATAGTTAACATGTCCAAACTATTACCAAAGTCGATATTTATGTCAAGTTTAAATCAAATATCAAGTAAAACTACAACTGCGAGTAATTTTTTAACATTAGAAATTTATTAAAACCACATAAGCTTTGAAGGTACATAAAGTTTGATGTTTTCCATAACAAATACTCGCGGTAAGCAGCTGTCTCACTGACGTGATGGGAGCAAATTCCGACATGCTCTTTTTGAAAATCTTCACTCATAATCATAATCAGCACTAAAATATTAGCATTATAATCTTTCAAAATACGTTGAAAATACGAAAATTAAAACTGCCCGCCGGTAAATCAATTTCTAAATAAATTTCAGTCGATTTTTAAAATCAAAATTACTAATTTATGTAGACGTTAACGCTTATTAGCCTACAATGGTAAATGAAGACTTTTAAAAATGTGTAAGAAAATTTTTAAGATTTAAAATCTTGCTATTTTGAAAACGTTGATATTAATCGATAACGAAATTGTTCAAGCAATTACCAAAATCGATTTTTATGCCGTTTGAATTATATCACACCAAAATTGCGAACATGAGCTTGCTAAGAAACACACGTGCGTGCGCGCCATAAACAAACACACCCACAGACACACACACACACACACACACACACACACACACACACACACACACACACACACACACACACACACACACACACACACACACACACACACACACACACACACACACACACACCATAAAACACACACATACATACCATAAACACACACAAACACACGCGCACACATACACATACACACCACCATCACCACCTCCACTACCATAAACACACATACATACACACACACACACCATAAAACACACACACATACCATAAACACACACATACATACCATAAACACACACGCGAGCGCGCACACATACACACCACCACTACCACCACTACCATAAACACACACACACACAAACAATTTCCTTTCTCTCTCTTGGAAATTTTCGAACATCTCGGAAAGTTAATACAGTGTTCTCGGTACATTAATTTTGTATGCAACACAAAGTCGAGTGCTGTGATCTTATTTCACCCTTGCCGATGATGCTATGCTTGCACTTTAGCTTCGTTACAAAAAGCCACCTTGCAAACTTATCCCATTAATACTGTATTGTTTTACTGCCTCTCACGCTGCAGGAGGCAACAACTTGTATTAAACAGTTTTCAGCGAAACTTTCAACGAGTACCGGGAACATTATATCGATAAAATGTTATCGTTAGCCAACAATCTGTGTTCACTGTATCGCTTTAGATATTTAATTTTGAAAAATACTCGCGGCACGCAGCTGTCGGTACAAATTTTAAATGTTTTCAAATGGTCACCATATTCAATTTTTATGTATAGTTTGAATCAAATAAGAGTGAAATTTAGAATTGTGAAATTGTTAGTATTTTAATGGATTGCAAGATTAAATATATCAACGACAGTTCAATAAGTGATCTAGTGGTTTTTCAAAAGATCAGTGCCCATTTGAAGGTGTAGGTCCAAATATTACAATGATGGTTGCTTCAGTAACTCACGTTTTCAAACAGAATTCGAGAAAAGAATATTTTAATTTTAATATTTTGAATACTTATTGTGAGCCCGTCGGCGCACGCGCGCTTGTGTGTTTTCGTCTAATTTCATTGAAACGTGTCTAGAAAAATTTATTGTCTTAATATCTTGGGAAAATTCGATACCCGGCAAAACCGTTCAAAATGATCGGCAAAATATTTTCAAAATGACAGTGATTTTAAATTATATGAAATAATCACAACCTTACACTTTTTAAATGTGATTTTACCATCGTAATCAACGTTGAAATCAGCATAAATTAGCATTAAAAATGTAGAAATTTATTTTCTATTTAAAATACCAATATATGTGGATTTTTAAATTTATTATTTTGAAATTTCATTTCTTTAAAATTTCCACGTAAAAATGATTATTTGAATTTTGTTTCTATCACGTCAACAAGAAAACTGCGTTCTACGATTTTTGAAATTATATGAAGAGGTAATAAGTCCTTATTAATATATCGTATTATAAAGACAATTTTCCAGTGTTAAGAATTTGGGATCTCTCCTAACCCGGATCCTCTAAAGAATCAACTATCAGTGGTCAACAAAGCCCTTTAATATATCTAATTACATTACATTATCCTTATGTTGTCACGGCTAAAATTACAGTTGATAACTCCAAGTATGAACACTATTTTATTACTCTATCAAAATGTTTCCTCTGAAATATGTCCGAAGATCCTCTCAGAAAATCCGTGCTTCGATTTCTTTAGCCCAAAAGAGAAAAGGGGTATGCAAGAACTGTTTTCGTACGAAGACTGCTGATTCGTTGCTCTCCAGCACCACCTGGCTGGAAAGTCCTCTCGAAGCACTTCCTGACTAGTTGTCCTACGGCCTTTTGGTCTCCCCCGGAATCGACTGACCATGACCTACTTCTTCCCCAAGCTTTTATATAAACTGCTGTTCTACATATCTTGTTATTTATTACAGCAGGAATTTTGTCAGGAGTTTCGTAATTTTTCTGCGTCTTCGTCAAAAATGTTCATTCTTCGGCTGTGACCTCTCTACAATATTTAAAACTAATAATCAAAATTACAATTTTAATTCCTAACACCAGGCACCAAAAAGAAAAATGCCGTATTTTACACCATAATTTCAACTCGACATTTACTCTAGAACGTCCCCAGTGGACTCTCTGTTCAGAAGAAACAACTACAATAGGAACATCTAAACTAACATTTGCCTTCTATCTATAAATATTATTACTTTCGAAATAGATTTTGAAATAGCAACAAAAAAACCGTCTCTAGAGAAAAGCGGCAAAAATTATGTACATATAAATGCAAGCAGGGTGCAAGAACTACTCAAATTATGCAAAACTACCATACAACACACTTGGGAAATCAAAGGCTAAAAACAGATTCGACAAATATACAACTGAATCGATAAGTTTTATCTTAAAGAAGACTACATTCAACTTTTTTAAAGTTCGTACGTTACGCCAGTTAGACTAAAAAAGAGGAGAGATTACCATTAACGACAAGCATAAGGCAGTATTGAACCTACGACACTGTTGCTGGTATATCGATACTAACTACCTCGGGCAAACCACCGCAAACCACCTCGGGCAAGACTAAATTACAGTAGTCTGCACACGGATTACGAGTTGAATTTTGGTAATTCTGGAATCGTTATTTTAGTTATAAAGTAATTACTTTTCAATGAAATCCAACAGTAATCTGTCCTTACACTTTTAGTTGTTAAGTTTTTGAAATAATTTCTTAATGAGTTTCTAATTATAAAATACAGCTATTTGTCTAATTTCTTATTTATAAGGTCAGCCGTTTATTTTTGACGATTATAAATTAGTCTGTCTGGACGTGTTTTGCAAGCGAAGCTTTTAATGTTGTTTTGCAAGAAAAGTTAATAGGAAAAAGTCTGCCGAACGGACAAATGTAACGGAAATATGAAACGGAAATTTTCGCCTCTCTCTATTTTTGTTTTTACTTTTTTGTTTTCAATAACAGTACACATGTATTATACCGTTGTGTTGCATCGGTTTCGGTATTTTTCCTTAATTGAAGATCCTTAATTGATCCTTAATTGAAGGCACGTTGTAACCTTTTATAATATATTCGAAATTAATGTAAAGGATTGTAATAATTATTACTAATATTGCTAGTTTTTAACAACATAACCTGAAACATATTACTGCCTATTAGCTGTTCATTAAAATCAGCTGATCGTTTTTAATTAATATAAAAAACTGAACTTTTACTATAACTACAGTAAATAATATCTAAGTTAGGTTCATGTATTTATTTTTATTTCAAACAAAACAAGCTATTTTTAAAACTTTCTTCAAACTAACATAATTCCTAACTTATTTTCAACAAATTGACATGAAATAAAACTCTACTGATAACTCAGGTAGTGATACTGACAACTGAAATTATATATATAATACGTCGCAGGTAGTGACGAATATAAAAGATAATTAAAAGACGTATTATAAACAATTATTATAGATACACTAGTACATATACAAACATTGTATAAATAGACAGATAGATAGATAGATAGATAGATATTTTTTTTATATACAAACATACTGTACCTACTTGATTTATCTAGGTTTTATCAATAGACATAGGGATAACATGTTCATGATGTAAATATATATATATATATATATATATATATATATATATATATATATATATGTGTGTGTGTGTGTGTGTGTGTGTATGTATTGAAGGCTTATTGCGAGGGCGCGAGCGCGTGTGTCTGTGTTAATTGTAAATATAATTGTATATATAAATCTTTTGTATAAATTTGTATATATACAAATTTATCTTTATATAGAAAGATATTAACAATAGCTTCACCGAGTTCCACATGTTTTTATACATATAAAGATAAATACTGTATTAATATTGTAAAACTTTTCAGTAACTTACGAGTATGTTTTTGACCTTCCAGAGTGCTGACAGATTTAAATAATTCCAAAGAAAACTTTAACCCACAACAGAAGATTAGCCTAAATCTAGTTAATAATCCAGCTCGGTTGTGACAAACCTATTCGTCAAGAAAATAAAAAAAAGAACACAACATATAAATCGAACACAACAGAGGAATTTAATTAAACGATGTAAATAGATTGTATTGCGTAGTGTACTGTATGGGCAGGCGAGACCACTTTCATTTCACACAAAAAACACAAGGAAAATTGTTTGCGTTTAAAAAAGGATTTTTTAAAACACGACTGAAGTAGATTAGTTTTTATTAATTCATTCAAAAAAAGTGTTTAAAATAAATTTAAACAGTTATACTTTTACAAGTGACTTTTCAAAAGGAAAATAAAACGCAGCTGTCTCGCTGACGTGAATGAAGCGTATTTTCAAAAGCAGTTTTTTTAGTATTTTAAACATTCAAATTGTATGCACATTAAAAACATGAATTATAATTTATAAACATTTCAACACTAATTTGCAACGTAAATCAGATTTTCTAAAAATTATACGATAAGAAACAGTAATATTTTTTTAAAAACTTAAAACGGCCAACATTTTGAAACGGTTTTGCTGTGGAATTGGTTTATTTATAACTAATAGAAACCCCTGCCAAATTTTTGGGCCAGCCTCACGAAATGTATGCTTATTTAAACTTAATTATTGTAAATTTAACATGATTAAATTAATTATGTTACCAGAAAAATCAGTATTAGAACTTAAATGCTAACAATTTTATTTTTATTCAACAGCTGTTATGGAAATAAATAAAAATAATTAGGAAGAAAGGAATAAAATCTCATCGTGAAAATCTACGTCTGAAATATTGTAGTTTCGGCTTTTCGTTGATGACTTAGTCAGGACATTGCATTTTATATTCCGTTTTTTTAAAAACGTCCCAAAAAAGGATCTTGATGTTATAATCGGTGCTCTGATAGCAGCAAAAAGAGCTCAGAATTTAATTTAAATTTGCTAATAATAATTTATTCACCAGTTATTAAACAAAAACTAAATTTTTACCACGATGCTAGTTACTAGTTTAAAAATAACCAATATTTTAAGTTTTTATTCGATAACAATTCTCGTCTTACCCATGCATCCAAAAACTTAACTTAAACATCCAAAAACGTCTCCCCCCAGAAACGTTTTTGAATTCCTTGAAATTAATACCTTATATTGCCAAAAATAGATAAATATGTGTTGTGAAAAGTTTTTGAAGCTGAATGAATGACTTTCTAGGGTTACTAAGGCACCGCGAATTCGTAGATCTATTCTATATTACTGAAGTGCTCAGTTACAGCGCCTTCTTCAGTACTGGTATCTTCATAAAGTCTAGAATTTTTGATAGGATTCGAGGTGGGTAACTCCTCCACTTCTATTTGATTATTTCTCAATTCATTATTGAGGTCATTACAGACGCTCGCTTTGCTAATTTCCTTTAAATTTCTCCCTCTCACTCTTTAAACTTATTAAGGAAGTTGTGCCCCACTTGGTTAGATTATTGTCGTACGGTGAGTTCCCTCAATTCTAACTTATGTTTTCATGACATTCTTTTCATGGGAACATGAGTAGTTAGGGGAATTATATCCGCCCATACAAAACCCACATGCATGGGTAAGGTTAAGGTACACTGGGAGTTGCCAAATATCCCAGAGCTCCGTTTGATACACCACTAGGCCGGCGTCATAGACCCCATCAATAAGGGTCGTTTTACACTTTAGAATCAGCCACATTACGTGGAGTAGTAAATGTGTTTATGTGTGTCTTGAATAGATGAATGGGAGTAGTATGAGCTAAACATACTATGGGATCGTTAAACGCATCAGCTGCTTCCGCTAACGTTTTTAATAATTGTTTCCGTTCATTATTCCTGACTATATTTTTGGTTTTTTTCTATAAATTTTGAACGAAAATTTTCAAAACTTCATTCGTTTGTTTCTGTACAAAGTTTTTGTTGTTATTATTAATAGAGGGCCAAGACTTCCGTTGATCCTCAGCTATTTTGCTTATTGTTCACCCTAGGTCAAAGGTTTAACTTCCAATCTAATCTCAGGTCTTTAGAAAACCGTGAGATATTTCAGATGATGTTGCTCTGTTCTATCACCTGTCCCCCCACCCCAGAGATTTCTAGGGATTCAAATAATTTTCTGTTCTTTGTGCAAAGTTGATACAGTAATTTTGTTTTTCGTTAATAAAAATTTAATGCAATAACAGTTATAAAATGGAACAGTTATATGAGAAAGTTCTTGTGATATTTGAATACTTTTTTCCAATACGAATACATTTTGTTCCTAACATTTGCTTTTTTCATTTCACATAAATCTCTATTAAAAAAAGAATCGCTCATTAACGTTTTGGGGTATATTTGGAGCTAACGGTTCAGAAAAAATTTCCGTTGTATTAGAAAATGATTAAACCCATCTGAATGTACTGTACAGAACTCCGAGGCCGTTACAAAAAGACATTATTCAAAAGTTTCAAAACAAAGCACTTCGAAGTATATTAGACATGATGATTTACACAGAGATGTGAAGGTGGATTTCTTCAGAGAAGTTGTAAAGCACAAGGCGATGAACGGCTCCAGTGGCACTACAACAGGAAAGTTATATATGTTTCGAAAAATTTTAATGTAACAAGGAGATTAAGAAAACAAGGCCTTTTGATCCAGTACTGTATTTAGTCGTAAGCTGAACATTGTTTTCTTGATTTTCTAGAATTTTCTAGCCATTAGGTTATAACTTAGAAAGAGCTAATATTAGACAGTTAAATTACTAAATGATGTAAATCAGTTGTAATAAAAATAACTGCATCACGCAGCTGCCTCGCTGACGTAAAAGGAGCTAATTTCTACAAGTATCTTATATTTGTATTACCGGTTTTTTCAATTTCAGACTTACCATCATAATTAACATTAAAAAACTGCATATATGCGAATTTTAAACTCTGAAATTGAATTGAAAATACAAACATTAACCCTGACCTATCTAAAGAGATTTTTTACATTTGAAAATGCAAAATGCTAATTTATGCAGGTTTTATCGATGATTGCTACGATAAAACTAGATTACCAAAAATATTTAAGACAAAGAAGTTGTGAATATTTAATCATTTGAAATTGTTTCGATTTTCGTCCTGTTGAGCGTATTTTACTTGTTAAAAAAATTGTATTGGCAAGCTATTACCAATATCAATTTTTTTGCTATGTTTGAATCAAATCGGACTGAAATTGCAAACATGAACACACACACACACACACACACACACACACACACACACACACACACACACACACACACACATTCAAACAAACAAATCCTCAAAAGAGAGAGTTAAAATTGTTGCTTATTTCAAAGTTCCAGCTCTGGGTATTACCGTGATGGCGACTCCAATAGCTCTTTCTTTCAATAGAAATTCGCTGATAACTAAGAAATCATTTTCTTGCCAATGTTCATTATCGGTCATTACATAATTTGTTCAATCGCCAAAACATTTCATTCCGTGTAAAACCAAACTCCAGGTTCAACCATTTGCATGTTAATAGCCTTCATAAATCCGTATTACCGTACTTGTATCGACTGAGAATAAATTTTGTGATTTAACTTCTCGCTGGGGTATAGCCTACTAATGTTCCCGAACTGCATTAACGATCCAAAGCCGTATTTAGGGACAATATACAATTTACGTTAGCACAACCAGTGCATTGTCAACCAATAAGTGGGCAACATTATTTATTATGATTATTTTGCCCAAAAGTAGATGTTACCGCGAATAAAACCGTTGAAAGATGATCTACTGACCTTGAACTGGACGGTAATCCTGACCTCTAAGCCTCTCTAAATCACGGATACATAGGCTATATTAATTAGATCCAATTTGAAATTAATTATATCCAATTTAATTCGGTACAGAAATCGATTTTGGTTATAACTTGAACTAATTAGTTACCTAGAAAAAAACCGTTTAAATGTTTCAAAATGATAGCAATTTCAAATTAAAAATAAAATATATATTTTTGAAATGAAAACGTTTATGTTCGCAGTTGACAAAACATGGCGGACATTTGCTTACGCTTGATTCCATAACGCATATCTCACAGAATATATTGCTCTTGTAGGTATGCAACCTACATTGCATAGAATACAAGTCAATTAACCTTTTTTTTAAATTGAACGACAGAAGACGTCAAATAAGAAAAAGCTAAGTTCTTGTTTGACAAAAGTTAAAGTTCTAACAAATAGTTTTCAATAAATAGGTCAGACAAGGTTTAGCAGACTTTGTAGTAAGATTAATGCAAGTTATTTTACTGACTTAGAAAAGCTTTAAACCTGTCGATCTTGTTTTATTCATATTTTGTGACAGTGAATTTTGACTAGAAATATTTATTTAATGAGGACATGTATATATAGGTGCAGTACTGTGATTTCACTCATAGATTTTAAATTCCAAAACAAAGGTAGAGGTAAGAATTACCTTTTGCTCTTTTCATATTGAAAAGAATCAATATGCACTTTTTACTCATATTTGTAAGTTGTTTCAACCAGTTATTTCATTGTAAGGAGGGTATGTTCAGTTAACCTTTAGGCCAGATGGCCACCAAATGCGGAGCGGAACTGAGCGGAATGAAGATGAACCGGAAATAAAGTTCGGTCAATTTAAAGAACTAGTTTTCTATCTTTTAAATCTAAATATTTAGACGTACTGCAAAGAATTCTACGAACTACGCTACTTAGAAACCGTAACCTAAACAACGGTAACTTAAGTAACGAGAAATAATAAGTTTGGAGGTGTGGTCACCGTGGTAGTAGAAGCGGCGTCAGCTTTAAACCGAACCTAGACATAGTTGAAGCTACTCGAAGCGGAGCCCCACGACACAGCTTTACTCTGTTTATCATCGTTACGCTTTCAGCAGCCACATTTAACAATAGGTTAGGTTTTGAATGCGTATTCTGCTCCACTCAGCTCAACTCCGCTATGCATTTGACGGTCTTTGTGTACATCAATAAATCTCGAACATTAAAGGACAGCATTAAACTAGGATGTAGGTTATTAGCTATTGACGTGAAAGCATTACGGAAAGTAATGAACTTTGCCTCAGAGCTGAATACATTCATTTAATGTGAATGGGTATTTAACTTAAGTAATTTTTAAAATGCGACTTCCTCATTTATTAAAATTAAAATTTAACTATTACTAAGTAAATTGTGTATACATTTATAACTCGTACTTAAGTAACCTTAATCTTTTTAAAAAATGCTTATAAATTTATAACTCAATATTAATTTAATTTTTACTAAATATAGTATACCTCAATTTACTCATAATTATAAACATAAAAAACAATTCTCGCTGACGTGAGGTAAGCGTTTTTGAAAAGCACTTTTTTACGTAAAAAATTTTTTGAAACTATAATTTCACCGTCATAAACAGCATTAAAGTGAACAGATTTTAAACTTTCAAATTACGGAAAATACGAAATGAACCGTTACTGCGTCAAATAATTTGTTTAGATCAACGGTTTTGAAAATTTAAATTGCTAATTAATGCAGTTTTAAACGCTGATTACGATGGTTAAATCACATTTTCAGAAATATTTATTATTAAAAACTCAATCAAGTTATTACAAAATTTGATTTTTCATTTTAGTTTGAACAAAATCGGACTTAAATTGCTAACGTAAGGTATTAATACATACACGCACATATATAGATATTGTATTTTTTTCGTTTGGTTTTCCCACATCTTGCGAAGTTTTTTTAGCAAATCATTATTAAATTGTCGTTTAAATCTGTCATGGTAAAACCCAGACCTGCAACCTAGAAAGAAACACCGATTCTTACTTGTAGATCAAATATTAAAAATGTATAACATTTTAACCTCACTTTTGTGTATGAATCCCATATCACCATCGTAATCAGTGTTAAAATCTGCACAAATTATCATTTTAAAATTTAAAAATCCGTTCAAGTAAAAATTCAAACTAAAATTGATAGGGATCAGAGTTTATTTTCGTAATTTCAATTTGATTTTAAAAATTGTAAGTGCCCTTTTATATAGCGATTATGATGGCGAAATCAGACATTCAAATTGTAAAGCAAATACAAATTTTAGAAAATTCACGACCGCAAGACAGCTGCATGTTACGATTATTAAATTTGTTCAAGCCCGTTTCTTGGCAAGAAACAAACATTTCTCAAAATCGGTTTCAATGATTTTGTTAAAATTTTTGTTAAATTCAGTTTATAAACACAAAGAAACAAAACGTATGCATCAAAATTTCGCAAAAAATCTTATTGTAGTCATAGAACAGACCGGTAAATTGACTTAATTATGATTTTTACAAGTTCAGCACGTTATTGTTTTACATTTTACTTTTCTGCAGAGGATCAGAAATGCTTTCTTAGCTTGGCAAAGTGCCAAAGTTTTACCGTTCCCTTAACGATGGCTTGAATAATGCAGAAGGCATAGTCGAATCAGTAAGGCGTTATTATAAACTGACGCGATAATTTCAGGATGAATTATTTTTAGAAACAAAATTTACATTAAAAACAACTGAACAATTTACAAGTTTTTAGGGGAACACAGCAGAAATGTCAGTAAGGAAAATCAAAATAATTTAAAAAGCCACAATGAAGGAATCGGATTCCACGAAATTTGATGGATTCATTTGCTAAATGTTTGCCTAAAAACAAGAATGTTCAAAACTAAATCCATTGAATATAAACGTACTAGAAGTACAGCCACCATTATAAAAACAGTGCTAGATATTAGCGCCTAAAGTCCAAGTAATTGAACTATCTGCCGCTATGAACTCTGCGAGCTGCAAGGACATGGAGTGGAGACATTTGAGAAAATAAACAGTACTATTAAGTATAGTACTGTAGTTGAAAACTTTGCCGCAAGATGCCACTATCAGCAAGTACTCAACTATCTCTCGTAATGGTTACAATTTTAGTTCGTTCATATTCAGTGATAAAATAAAATAAAAGATGATCATTAAAACAATTTTGGACGTGTAGGCTACAAACGAAAATTATTAGTTATTGTAGCTTTTTCGTTTTCTTAGTGACCTTGTGTTTCCTCGTCACATGTAAGTTACAGTTTTAGTTTTGTTTTTGTCTTAGTTTGTAAGTATTTTAAACGTTCTAGTCAGCTGTATAGGTTTTTCGTTAAACACTTGAGAATAACAGTAGTTCCCGAAACGCCTTGTATTGTGTTTATACTCATAAAGGTCAGCAAACGTCCAAATAACAGCTGTTAATTTCTATTATCTTTTAAAATGACATTAATTGCGACACACGCTGTATTCCGTGGCCCATACATGATACATTATTGATTGCCCTGGAGCGTTACGATGTCAGGAATGACGTGCGAAGTGCCATAACAAATGGCGAACGTTCCAGCTATTATTTCAATTCATTTTAATTCTTACAGAATAGTGCACCGCATCTGTTTCGCTGATGTGATGTAAGCAAATTCCGTAAATTATTTTTTTATCTTCAATCATTCGAAAATAAGATGATTTCACTATGGTTATTTAGCACTAAAATACGTATACCTTATTATTTTAAACTTCAAAATGATGTTACAAATATTACTGATCATTGTTAAATGTATATTCATAACGTCAATTAATTTTGTTCATTTAAAAACCTAGATTTTTAACGCTGGTTTACGATGGGGAAATCATATTTTCAAATGTCTAAAGTAAAACAGTTTTTTTAAAGACTTGGAATGACCGCCATTTTGAAACTGTTGAAGATTTTTTCTGGGCAAAAACTTAACCATGCTCTAATCACAATCGTTTTATGTGCCGAGCGTACAAAATTATTTACAAAGAAAATTTAACGTGAGAAATGTTGTGTAACATTCCATCAGGCGCCGTTAAATAAATATTTTATTAAATTCAATGGAACAAAGTTTGCGCAGCGGTTTTATTTAATTTTAATTAAAACTTTCCGATTCTCGAGTTAGCCGAAAGATCAAAGCAAAAAAAAACTTGGCACGTCAACTAATTCGTTATGGAAATATCTGGTATGTTTACAAAGTTTCAGGAGTTTGATTTCGTTAAATAAAATTATTTCCAAAGTATTTAAATATTTAACTGAAAATACAAAGTGAAACTTTATTGCAAAGTATTACGTTATGCAAGCAAACTTTTAAATTCATTTTTCACATTCTTCGAATATTGTATTTTATAAAATGAAAAAATCACTTTTACATTCGTCAAACGAAAACAATCGTCAGCTAACACTTGAATCAGAATTCCTTTTCTGAAGATCTTTTATTGTATTTGAATTTCAGAGTCACTCAATTATCTCTTCAAAAATTTCTTTAAAGGGCAGACTTTTCAAATAATTATTTTTATCATTTCAATATATTAAAAAAGATTTCAATAAAACGAAGTGAATTTGACGTAATTAACTTAAAAATTATATGTATCTCCATTCAGTTTTTATGAATGTTTCTTAGTTAATTGGTGTTAATTAGTGCTGTAACTATATTACTTTAAAAATAACGTTACTATAAAACAATTGTTCAAAATCAGCTGATTATTTGAAAATAAAACAAGTCCACAAAACCTAGCACATCTGCAAAAATATTTAAGGCTTTTAAGCACCCAAACAATATTAAGTGCCGATTTTCTTCCTCCCCTAAAAATGTTTTAAGCTATTATCGCCTGCCTAAATGTAAGTGTGAGTGTAAAGTATTGTGTTGTAAGTGTGTGTGTGTTAAACTTGGGTACCGCCAGAGATGTCTAAATTGTCTCAATAGGTGCAGCTAGTCTGCATCCCCCAGCGGGGTGGTTCAAATAAGGAACAGATTTGTTTAGAAGTGTAGTCTAAGGAAGGGGAAATGTGGTATATATTTACAAAAACATGTTTGGTCAGTATTATTTGTTTATAGATTTTTCAACTTCATAAACTTCAACTTTATAAATTTCGTAAAATTTGTAGCTCAATGTTTCGATTTAAGATACTGTTGTATACTTTCCTTCAACCGAAATCCAGTAATCCGAATCTTCAATTATCCGGACTTATCCAAGGACACGAAAACTGAAAAAATTCTTCCTTGAGCGCAGTGTTTGAATTGCGTAATCAATATTAACGTAGCAAAAAAATTAAAATAAGCTGAAAAGTTGTGTATTGACCTTAAAAAAGTTATTCTAGTGACACTGCAGTGGATTTTGTTCACTTATGAAATATACACAAAGCAGCCACTTTATAAGCGGCCACATTTAAGGTTAAACAAAAATTTAAGTGTAATGGTTTTTTATATTTTAAGGCGAAATGCACTTTGAGACTATTATCGCCTCACTAAATGTAAGTGTAAGTGTAAAGTATTGTGTTGTAAGTGTAGTGTTCTAAGTGTAAGTGTGTGTTAAACTCGGGTACCGCCAGGGATGTCTAAATTCTCTCAATAGGTGCAGCTAGTCTGCATCCCCCTGCTGGGAGGTTCAAAAAAGGAACAGATTTGTTTAGAAGTATAGTCTAAAGAGGGAGAAATGTTGTTATGTTTAACAATGTGTTAACTTAACACTGCTTCTTTTGCAATAAGTTCATTTTTACCTGATTCATTTCTAGTTCGCCACAACGAACTTGCTCATTTTGTGTTAAAGTCAATTTACAGATACAGTATTAAAAAATATGTTAGGTTTAAAATTTTCTTTGATATCAGATTTAAAACCATCAAATGTTACACAACATTGGTAATATACAAAAACCAAAGGCACCAAAGGTAAATTCGTGCGTGTCAGTCCGTCTGTCTGTCTGTCGGTGACGCAAGACAGACTCGTCAACGATGTAAAACTTAGCGAAAATTTAGTGAAAATCTCTGTAGCGACCCAAACTTAATATAAATATAAAGTTTGACGAGGCAAAAAAATATTTAGGGGTAGTTTAGGTATAAAATCGTAAGCGTGATTTTTATTTAATATCTGGTGGTGGGTATCATTTGAAACTAGATTGTTCAGATAGAGACGCAACACCTCTCCAAAAATTACAAGATTGAATACCACTTCTTCAAATTTCAGTATTTACGATCAGAAACTTTTTAAAAATTTATAAACCTAGTGTGCGTTTGAAAATTTATAAACCTAGTGTGCGTTTAAAAATTTATAAACCTAGTGTGCGTTTAAAAATTTATAAACCTAGTGTGCGTTTGAAAATTTATAAACCTAGTGTGCGTTTGAAAATTTATAAACCTAGTGTGCGTTTAAAAATTTATAAAACCTAGTGTGCGTTTAAAAATTTATAAACCTAGTGTGCGTTTAAAAATTTATAAACCTAGTGTGCGTTTAAAAATTTATAAACCTAGTGTGCGTTTGAAAATTTATAAACCTAGTGTGCGCTTAAAAATTTATAAACCTAGTGTGCGTTTAAAAATTTATAAACCTAGTGTGCGTTTAAAAATTTATAAACCTAGTGTGCGTTTAAAAATTTATAAACCTAGTGTGCGTTTGAAAATTTATAAACCTAGTGTGCGTTTAAAAATTTATAAACCTAGTGTGCGTTTAAAAATTTATAAACCTAGTGTGCGTTTAAAAATTTATAAACCTAGTGTGCGTTTAAAAATTTATAAACCTAGTGTGCGTTTAAAAATTTATAAACCTAGTGTGCGTTTGAAAATTTATAAACCTAGTGTGCGTTTAAAAATTTATAAACCTAGTGTGCGTTTGAAAATTTATAAACCTAGTGTGCGTTTGAAAATTTATAAACCTAGTGTGCGTTTAAAAATTTATAAACCTAGTGTGCGTTTAAAAATTTATAAACCTAGTGTGCGTTTGAAAATTTATAAACCTAGTGTGCGTTTAAAAATTTATAAACCTAGTGTGCGTTTAAAAATTTATAAACCTAGTGTGCGTTTAAAAATTTATAAACCTAGTGTGCGTTTAAAAATTTATAAACCTAGTGTGCGTTTGAAAATTTATAAACCTTGTGTGCGTTTGAAAATTTATAAACCTTGTGTGCGTTTAAAAATTTATAAACCTAGTGTGCGTTTGAAAATTTATAAAACTAGTGTGCGTTTGAAAATTTATAAACCTTGTGTGCGTTTAAAAATTTATAAACCTAGTGTGCGTTTGAAAATTTATAAAACTAGTGTGCGTTTGAAAATTTATAAACCTAGTGTGTGCGTTGAAAATTTATAAACCTAGTGTGCGTTTGAAAATTTATAAAACCTAGTGTGCGTTTGAAAATTTATAAACCTAGTGTGCGTTTAAAAATTTATAAACCTAGTGTGCGTTTGAAAATTTATAAACCTAGTGTGCGTTTGAAAATTTATAAACCTAGTGTGCGTTTGAAAATTTATAAACCTAGTGTGCGTTTGAAAATTTATAAACCTTGTGTGCGTTTAAAAATTTATAAACCTAGTGTGCGTTTAAAAATTTATAAAACTAGTGTGCGTTTGAAAATTTATAAACCTTGTGTGCGTTTAAAAATTTATAAACCTTGTGTGCGTTTAAAAATTTATATAAAACTAGTGTGCGTTTGAAAATTTATAAACCTAGTGTGTAAAATTTATAAACCTAGTGTGCGTTTGAAAATTTATAAACCTAGTGTGCGTTTAAAAATTTATTAAAAATTTATAAACCTAGTGTGTAGTGTGCGTTTAAAAATTTATAAACCTAGTTTAAAAATTTTTAGTGTGCGTTTAAAAATTTATAAACCTAGTGTGCGTTTAAAAATTTATAAACCTAGTGTGCGTTTGAAAATTTATAAACCTAGTGTGCGTTTGAAAATTTATAAACCTAAACCTAGTGTGCGTTTAAAAATTTATAAACCTAAAGTGTGCGTTTAAAAATTTATAAACCTAGTGTGCGTTTAAAAAATTTATAAAATTTATAAACCTAGTGTGCGTTTAAAAATTTATAAACCTAAAGTGTGCGTTTAAAAATTTATAAACCTTAAACCTAGTGTGCGTTTAAAAATTTATAAACCTAGTGTGCGCTTAAAAATTTATAAACCTAGTGTGCGTTTAAAAATTTATAAACCTAGTGTGCGTTTAAAAATTTATAAACCTAGTGTGTGCGTTTAAAAATTTATAAACCTAGTGTGTTTAAAAATTTATAAAATTTATAAACCTAGTGTGCGTTTAAAAATTTATAAACCTAGTGTGCGTTTAAAAATTTATAAACCTAGTGTGCGTTTAAAAATTTATAAACCTAGTGTGCGTTTGAAAATTTATAAACCTAGTGTGCGTTTGAAAATTTATAAACCTAGTGTGCGTTTAAAAATTTTAAAAGTGTGCGTTTAAAAATTTATAAACCTAGTGTGTGCGTTTAAAATTTTAGTGTGCGTTTAAAAATTTATAAACCTAGTGTGCGTTTAAAAATTTATAAACCTAGTGTGCTAGTGTTTAAAAATTTATAAACCTAGTGTGCGTTTAAAAATTTATAAACCTAGTGTGTGCGTTTAAAATTTATAAACCTAGTGTGCGTTTAAAAATTTATAAACCTAGTGTGCGTTTAAAAATTTATAAACCTAGTGTGCGTTTGAAAATTTATAAACCTAGTGTGCGTTTAAAAATTTATAAACCTAGTGTGCGTTTGAAAATTTATAAAACAAATTGACGGGGTTTCATGATACTTTATATTTCCGAATTTATTAAACGTTTAAAAGTAGTTTTTTTACTTTTAATTTTTTTTACAAGTAATAAATTACGTGAAAATATTTAAAAATTTTGTTTTCTTTATTACGCAAATTAATTATAGAAAAACAAATACAATTCGCAATTTTAGAATACATTTCTCTCGTTAATCACAAGTTACGACAGCTACTCTTTCTTTACCCTTCGATTCTATTTTCTTCGCCAATTAAAGTAAGCATTTACTTTAACAATTAGTGCTTTACAACTAATTGCAAGCTAGTTAATTTGGACCGAATAACAATTAAATTAAGCACTCTCATTTAAATAACTAACAGAAATCCTTGTTTCTATAAGTCTGAAGAAACTCAGTATAGTAGAGTCCTGCGACATTGTAATTAGTAATTAATTAACATTTGTAATTGTAACTTGAATAGAAATGGAAACTTATCAAAAGCTTGAAAATTATTCAGGGTGTTTGAAAACATTGTATTTGAAAAAGCAATTAATCTTTTTTCTAAAGTGTATTTTGTTTAAATATTGTCTTAATTGGAACGATTTTAATTAGTGAAATTAGTTGTTCTACTATTTAAAAGCTTTTACGTTTAAACTCTAATAGAGAACATATAATTTGACTTTATTTTGTTGTTTAACAAAGCCTTTATAGATTCTACGAGGTTAAGTCAAAAAGTAATGGGGAATTTAAATTTCCCTTCGAATCACATGTATGTCAGCACCGATTATTCTGCTATAACTCATAAGTCTATCAGCTGTTCGTTGAGAGTATTGTTTCATTGTTAGATTACTGTGTTTGTAGATTTATAGTTCACCTTTGTCTGATTGCACCAAGGAAGAAATACAAGCAGTGATACGTTTCCTCAACTAAGAAGGTGTGAATCAGCAGTGTGTGTGTGTGTGTGTGTGTGTGTGTGTGTGTGTGTGTGTTTACGCACATTGCTGGAACCAACTAGATCATTGTAATTTGTAGATACCTATGGTACCATGTAGATATGGTTTGGAACCACTTTAACAATTTTAAAAACATCTAAGATTTTTTTCAAAAAACTGTTAATAATCGGATTCAGTCAAAATCAGCTTCAACATTTTCGATCAAAATTTGCGGAATTACAGTCTATGAGTACTTAAATAAAATGTGTAGGCCTATGTAGCTATAGCCCAAAAGAATCAGTTTTAGAAAAAAAACTGAAACGTTGATATAATTTATCAGCATAGATTCACCAGGTTTTGACTGAAGTTTTGTCATAGGCCTGTATTAAGCTTTATTACTCAAGTTTTTTTGAAAATACAAGTATACACCTTTGTACTTCTTGTAGTAAAATTACATATTATGAACGGTAAGTGAAACAAGTATATTATTTAAACTATTAATAAGCTTAACGTATTAATATGTAGTTTAAGAAGAATCATTTTACAGAAATTAGATAAAATACCTCAAATACAGCTGCAAAATTTATTTGACATTACAAGAGTGGTGATAACGTTACCTGAAGATACGTGACCCCTCCCCAGGGGCTTTCCGTCGCCCTGAGCAATATACTACGTGTTTTTTACGCACTTAAACTACGTGATTGGCGTGCTCGTACTGCCAAACGTACAACAATAATATGTTTTCTGGTGTTAAGAGTTTTTACGCGAAGCATCCTTCCTTCAACATTTTATTCTCACAGGAATCGATCTGCGCGAGATTGACGATCGTGATTTATTTTTTAACAATCACACACAAGGTGCCACAATATTCAATATTGTATATTAACTCTTCAAATTAAAAATTAATGTATGTTAATAAATAAAATGCATGTATCATGTTTTCTCTTCCTTTTTATTTTAATTTCGATAATTTGTTCGTAAAAACGACAAACTAATAGCTAGTTTTTAAGAACATAACCTAAAACTTATTATAGCCAATCAGCTGGTGGTTATGAATTGATATAAAACAACTGATCTTTTACTATAACATACCTAGTTTTTAACAACATAACCTAAAACTTATTATAGCCTATCAGCTGTTTAATGAAATCAGCTGATCGTTACGAATTAATATAAAAGAACTGATCTTTTACTATAACTATCAATATAAATTTGTGCACTCGCATCATGTGACGCGCAAAATTCATCACAACTAGCCCTAAAACATACACGTTAACTGGACACTTTTACATCAAACTTACAATATTAAAACAACAAAAATAATTATGTATTATTCTTTATTTCTGCTAGGAATGTTATTATTTTGTTGAGTACACTCACCTGCCTTTCTTAGCTTTATAAATTTGTCGTTTGTTCTAACAATACCGCAAGGAATAAATTAAAGAATACGATAAATGCAGTAAAATTAAGGCCTAAGAATTAATTACTGTGCAGTTATAAAGCAAAATAATGTATAACGAAAATTTAAACTACATAACGAACATATAATGTTATAAATAGAGAAAAAACTATTCGAATTGCAATATAAATTTAGTTGAAGAAGTAATATAATTTAAGGAATAAAACATTTTATAAAAATTTAACGATAGAATCAGTTGAAACTCATTTGTTGTCATATATAGGTACATTTATCTCATTAACTAAAAGGGAAAACTTTCATCTGTTTTTTTTATTTTGTTCCTTACACCACAGAGAATTAAACAAGTTGAGGTTTTCCCAAAATACCAATTTTACAATTTATTAAAGAACAAAAAAAAATTGAATATTATAACGTTTGTTAAATTGACGTGAAAGAGTTGTAAACATTGTGTCAACTTAAAATGTTAATAATAGAGTATATTTCAAAATATTAAAAAAGTTAATCCTCTCCCATAATTAATATCTGCAATAAATGTACCTAAAGACAGGCTAATTTACAAGGTAAGGATAAGCTCGGCTTACCTCCCTTAAACGGCTGAAAACAAAACCGCTTACTAATACATAAAAACAAAATTCATTTTTTTTAAAGATAATTTAATAACAAGCTTCTATTTAAGCGTTATGAACTAAAAATATTTTTCTTCCCAAGTCATGTATATGTGACCATAAATAAACTGAGGCTCTCAAAACATTTACACTAATTTTTCATCATGTTTTGAGCTCTCCAAGGTTTTCTTTACACGTACGTGACTGGAAAATGTTAATTTTCCGCTTTATATATTTATTTCTCAATAACGTCTCGATACTTTATTCACTTTGAAAGACACACTAATTTTCATTTAGTAATAAAAACATTTCAGAAACATAATTTTAAACCAATACTTTTTGTCACTAACTAGAAATTTTATTTCATTTCAAAAATTTTACTTTTACCAGTGATTTAGCTACAACACTACATTGTTCAGAAAATTACACTTAACCAAACCTGAACACATTTCTGATTGGATTTTTATCTCCCGCTATCTATAATTCACGGTGTCCACAACTCATTTCGTTTTACGAGCTTCTGCGCGAAATGAGGCCTTTGTTTTATCGTTTTTGGACCTGAAATTTGCCCCGGAAAAGCTGTTTCGTTTATATTTCAAAGAGAACCATACACGGAAACTACTAAAACTTGTTATGTAAATTAAAATTAAGCGATATAACAATTATTGTGTTTAGCTGACGTGATAGTAGAGAATTTGTAACAACAATTTACTTCATTTTACACTTTTTTGAACGATTTCGCCAACATAAAGAACTTGAAGAATCTGAATGGTTGCCATTTTGAAACTGTTAAACGGAGTTTGCGGATTAACATACTAGTGTAAGTTATTATCAATTTCGATATTTACGCTACGTTTGAATCGAATTAGATAAATATTAATGCACACACACACACACACACACACACACACACACACACACACACACATATATATATATATATATATATATATATATATATATATATACACACACACACACACACACACACACACACACACACACACACACACACAAACACACACACATACAGTTAACACCCAACACTGCCAAATAGCAAAAACAATCCAGATTGACCAGAATTATGATTATAGGTATTTGTACGTAAGTGAATCAATAGAGGACACTGAATATAGTCCTACAGAACTGTTGACGTAGTTCCTCTGAATGTAATAGGAGGGATGAAGTCTATAATTTACCTGTTTGGAGAACTGCCCTCAATTGTGTCCGACCTTTGTGCAGTCTTACAAAGGCTATTGTCAATTTCACTGGCTCTAATGTACCAAGGTAATGCGCGTTAAAGGCGGATCGATTTACGTTAATTTTAAGCCCACTTAAAATCACAAAAAGGTTATAAAAGGAACTGACAAGTGCTGGTTCACTTCATTTCGACTTCGGACTTGGAGCATGAACCGCCTTGAAGATGTCAAACTTTGGCGAAACGTTGGAATAATGATTATTCTAGATACTGTCGTGCAGAACGGTTCACAGAGGTTTTTAATATAATTTGTAGTTTTTCAATCACGAAGGAATTCGTGCATGTTGAACTACCTCTCAACAAGGTAGTTGAATCGGTCAGAATCGGTGATCATTTACCACAATAACAATTCCGTAACTCATTTTCCAATAGAAATGTAATTATGTTAATACATAAAAAGAATGTCCTGATTGACTAAAAGATCAACGCACAGCGAAAATTACAATAACTAGAAACTGTTTTTTAGGTTAGAGGAGTACTAAACACGAATTTTTTTTGGAAAACAATTCCTAAAGAAAATAAGTCGCCCTTCAAATTTCCTTTTTCTTTCTTAATGTTAATGTATCTTCGTTACAGCTGTTGATTATAAACAAAAGCATAAACAATTAAGTTCTAATATCGGTTTCTATAGTAATAAACGTAAATTTTCATAATAGCTGTAGAGGAAAACAAAATTATAAATAGGCCTAATTAAGTTCTAATATTTGTTACCATGGTAACAGTTAAAATAATTAAATTTAATTAAAAGGCAGTATATTTCGTGGGGATGGCCTACTTCATAGTCATAATAAACCTTAAGAAGAAGCTACTTAACTTAGAGAAGGTTTTGTTTGTTTCAACTTAGAGCTAGGTCTTTGTTTCAACTCGACCGTTAAGCATGCGTGTGTTCGATAGACAGTTTTACCCACTGTCTATAAACTAATTGTTTTGAAATTTGGTACGATGGTATGTTGTATAAAGCCGGAACGTCATATGTGTAAGGTTTTTTCCAATTCGCTTCCGTTTCAAGATGGCGGCCTCAGATTTAACGATGACGAGTCTACGCAGTTTTGTCCAAGCAGTGACCTATTGTTTTGAAATTTGGTACAAAGTCACCGTGTATAAAGCCTAAACTACTATGTGTAAGATTGTTTCTCATTCCCTTCCGTTTCAAGATGGCTGTCTATTATTTACCGACGACGTTGTATTGTTGCAGACAATTTTCAGTAATATTGGTTGAATTCGGATAATTTTGAACGCTTTATGGATAAAAAACATTTCCGATATAGTTAATACAGTAACATTTTTTCCTAAGAATTACGGAAAATGTTACGAGCGCGTCAGAGCGTTGTCCCACGACAGGCAATTAATTAAGAATATACTTCGATGTTTACTGCTCTATGAACTAATATAGTCCAGCCACATAGTAAACGGCCTGCGCAAGAATTTCTCGCGCATGTAGGAGAATTCCCCTGCAGCTCCCTCCAATGTCTCAGTGACACAGAGTCTACCAGTCTGAGTCTATAAACTGTTACTACTCGCCACAAAATTGTTCTGATAGTGAAAGCAAAAGAAGAATGGTAAAAGAGAGGGGACTCGACCTCTCACTCGCACATTTTTTTTTGTCCCGTTAGTGTTCTTAGCTTGGCTGATCTACAGTAATAAATTATTATTCTACAATATGCGTATTGGTGCTTAACATATATTTCAGTGTTTTCTTAATGTGTTTTGAGAGAACAAAACAGCTTTATTGTCTAAATCATTAATAAACCTGAAGTGGTTGACGTTGTTAGGTGGCACAGAGCCACTTCACAAGGTAATTACACACCTTGCTCTTCTATTTACATACACGAGTTAATGGCGCCTTACTTGAGCAGAGAGTGGCGCTTCTCAAATAATTACACAAGCAAACACTAGTTACATGATCTCAATATGTACCACTTAAGGAGTAATTAATCCAGGTTTTGGAAAATATAAATTACGATACTGAAATATATATATATATATATATATATATATATATATATATATATATATATATATATATATATATATATATATATATATATATATATATATATATATATATATATATATATATATATATATACGAAGTAAAGGAATCTGTAACATGTCTGGTAAAGGATTACGTAATCGAGGAAAGCAGCTGTCTTTTTGACATCTTCTTGACAAATTTCCAAAAATTAACAAAACGAAATTATTTTTTTTAATAAGAAAAAATATGATTTCTTTATCGTAATCCGCGTAAATTATCATTTCTAAACATTTTTATGTTACATTTAAAATGTGTAATAAATTCTGACTGCCTTTGAATTTGTTTTTATACTTTCAATGGAATTTTAAATTGCCCATCATTTTGAAACTGTTTAGCGGGTTTTGTTGTGCAAAACGATTTTATCCAAACTATTACTACAATCAATTTGTCTGCCCAGTTTGAATAAAAGCTGAAATTTTGAACACAAATATGTGTACAAAATTAGTTGTGATCTGATTCCTCAAAAGTATGGAAGTCTTTTGGAGATCATTTCAAAGTACCAGGTCAGGGTCTTACTATGATGACCTCTCCATTATCATATTTTTATTAACAATATTACTAATTCCTTTTTTCTACTTCTAATTACTCGTTCATTTGTTAATGTCCTATGAACAACCTTGTTAGCGAATTTGCATTGGAAAAATCAGCTATTGGAACAGCAATCATGCCAAAACTTGAGGACCTTGAAATGAGCACTTACCCTGGCTTCTCATTCAGCAGGAGGTCTTTAGGGTCCTAGAAACTAAATACTCTTCGTCTCCTGCTGACATGTATTATGCGACTACAGTTTCCTCATGTATGCCATTTATCCTATATATAAATTCTCCCCTGTAACGCCTTACTCATTTCAGAATTTTCCCAAACCACAGTGCTCCTTAATGAGTTTCATGGCTCTTTTAAGTTCCCCTTATACAGGGTCTCTATGCATCCTTGAGGAAATTCTATCAGCAGACTGCCTTCCGGTCTTGTCATCGCCTTCCTCTTTCGCATTTGCGCTTAAACTCACGAGAGAATTTTTAAACGGCCTTTTTGTTTTTGTGGTGTTCTACTTCATCTCACAATAGTAGTTTGGGTAGGTCCTCCTTGCATAAAAACATTGCATAAGCTCTGAAGTTCCACGTAGTTAGGAAGTTGTGCTATGATAAAATTGTAAACTTTCTTCAAAAATCTGTCTTCTTCTAGAATGTTTCTTTTCCATTTTTACAGCTGTTATTTTGCTCAGTGGTCGACCATCGTTCCAGCCGCCAGTACGTAATGCCACATCTACAATGTTCTGGTATTTTCCAAGTACATTTCCATTTGTTCAACAAAGTGCAGTATGGCTTCAACTGCCGCGCATAACAATAACAAAAAGGGGATGAAAACAGTTTCCCAATCATTTCTTCTAAAAGCTTTTACTTCTCTAGGGTCACTTACTATTGTTTAAAACCTTTTACCTTCGCTGTAAGTGAGTTTCTGAGTAATTTTCTTTTTCCAACGGAAAACAGTTCCTTAGGAAAGCGTGTTTCAGACTAAGTATTTGTATTTTAGATTTTTTTAAACACTCGAGTTGAAAGTGTTTTAGTTTCGGCCTTAAATGCTTTCAAATAATTGCATGTTCTATAGTAGTTTTTGTATAAAACGATGATGAAAATATTTTCGCACTGAATTACAGAAACGAATATTCGTTTGGTAAATGCTTGAATAAATATGAACAAATTTAAATTGTTAAGATCTACGTTCATAAATGATTTTTGTTTGTTTTATTGTGATTTTGTTTACCAAAGTAAAAGTTAAAACAGAACAAAATAAATTAAAAAAATCAACTTCAGATATGGTAAAGCTACATCTATAAGACAAGTGTAACCGGACTCTTTCAATTAGTTTAATTAAAATCATGCGAATAGATTTTAGCGCATTTTCATTAGAAATATGAGCTCTTGAAGCCAACCATAATGTTGAGACCCATAACCTGAACCTTGAAATGAGCATATATATATATATATATATATATATATATATATATATATATATATATATATATATATATATGTGTGTGTGTGTGTGTGTGTGTGTGTGTGTGTGTGTGTGTGTGTGTGTTTTAAATTTTCAATACCAGTTGAAATTATGAAAATAATTTGAAGGCGATGAGGATACATTTTCGTATTTTCACTGTAATTTGAAAACTTAAATTGCTAATATATGCAGAATTAATGCTACTGATATTATTTATTTATTAGTATTATTTATTTATTTATGCGTTCAGATTAAGTATGAAGATTTTTTGTAATATTTTAAATGCTTAACAAAAACAAAGCCTTTATTTTTATAATTTTCCAAATAGCGGCCGTTATGAGTTTTAAATTTGGAATACCTTGACAGCCGTTAAGTTTACAAGAGGCAAACGTGGTTACGTTAAAAATTACAAACGAAATGGTTTCTACTGAATTTTGATTGGAAAATAGTTATTAGACCAGGCATCATGGTAAGATCCAGACCCTCGTAAATATGCACCTATCGTGACCTTTTAATCAATTTTTGTTTTGAAGGGACTTTAAAACGCGCGCGAAATAGTTTAGTTCGATTTTCGTAATAGTTTATACTGTAAATTCAAAATACATAGATTCAAAATAGCGTCCACTTAAAATTTAAAAAAATTGATATTGTCCTTTTGTGCTTTAGAAAATCTGATTTCACTATCGTATTAAGATCTTAAAACCGATTAAATTAGCTATTTGAATGTTTAAATTCTATTAAATTTTTAAAATTTAGATGGAAAGTATATTTTTGTATTTTCAGTGCAATGTGAATGTTTAATGCTAATGTATGCAGGTTTAATGTTGTTTTGAACGGTAAAATCAGAGTTAAAAGATAAAAATACTTTTAAAAATTTGCTTACATCACGTCAGCGAGACAGCAGCGATCGTTTTTGTTATTTTTCGATTTAAGTATACTACGGACACGTCATTTCTTTTTATTTATAATTTGCTACGTGACATTTATGTTTTATGAATCTTCATAAACATGAAGATTCATATCAGCACTTTTGTAAAGTCAGTTTTATTTTATTACTTTTCGGGGTTTTTCATCGAAATCTGTCTAACTGTGTGTGTGTGTGTGTGTGTGTGTGTGTGTGTGTGTGTGTGTGTGTGTGTGTGTGTGTGTGTGTGTGTGTGTGTGTGTGTGTGTGTGTGTGTGTGTGTGTGTGTGTGTGTGTGTGTGTGTGTGTGTGTGTGTGTGTGTGCGCGCGTGCGTGTGTGTGTGTGCGCGCGTGCGTGTGTGTGTGTGCGTGTGTGTGCGTGTGTGTGCGTGTGCGTGTAATATTTGTAATATATTGTTCTTGTTTTCACATTACACGAGACAAATATCACAATGGTTGTGTTTTGTTGAAGATTTACTTTTTCGATAAGAGCCGAGCCTATCACCGTAAAACGGAGCGTTCACCAATAGGCCTACAGCCGAATAACGTTTACCCGGCAAAAACATTAGCGTTGAAAATTGCCTCAAGTTTTTACTGCTTTGTGTAACGAGTCCCTCATTCTTCCCCTAGATGGGGTTTCGGTATGCTTAATTAGATTAACAAGATATCGTGTGGGATGCAAACAACTTGTTTACATTAACTCGAATATCTTTTAAGTTTGTTTTTGTTTAGGCCTAAAGACAATTGCGTAATTTCAAAATATTTCTGTACAGCAATACAGGGTAATCGATTAGTCCTCCGAGATACTAGGTTAAGCAACATTTTTTTGTAACATTTTTTAGATGATTTGAATTGAAAATTAAGATTTTGGAGCTACTATATATAATCTTAATCACACTATAATTCTGAAAGTTTCTGTTTTAGTTTGTTATTCAATCACTTATCCAATTGTTATCCAATTGAAATATGGTATTAACATGGTTTAGATACCAGAGATGAATATAGATCTATTCCAGTTTTTAAAAATGTCATTATACTACGTATCCAGTCCACTTATTTATTTAGTATTTAGTTTTGTGGCATGTGTTAACTGTACAACAGTGACGTTTTATGCGTTTTTTATATATTGGTAGGTGTGAATAATAAATATTTAAATTATTTTAACGCCCTTATACTTCGTATTCAGTCCAAGTTAATTATTTGGTATTTTATTCTTGTGATATGTGTTAACTGTAAAATCACGTTCTCCTAGTCTTTCCGGTACAAAAATTACATTCTCCAAACTGAAATTGCTAAACTCATATTCTCCTGGTTTCTCCGGTGTAAAAATTACATTCTCCAAATTGAGATTGCAAAAGTCACATTCTCCAGAACATAATTTTTTCATACATTTAATTAGCTTTTTGTGTAGAAAATCGTATTTTCTGAATACAATTTGCACGAAAATAACTTTGTAAACTAAGCATTGTTTATTTTTAAAGTCGGTAACTGTTTTACGCGATTTTCATTAAACATTGGATGACACGTTTTTTGCACGTCAATGACTAATCATTGACGTTTATGTAGTTTTAATGTAGTTTATACGCTAATGTAGACACGTCAATCAATTGTAGTAATTTCGTAGACACAAACGTTACCCTGTGGAGGCCAAATGAAATTTTTTAAAATCGTAACTTTTTCATGTCACATTTAATCAAAATCTGAATCGCTATCTGCATAAATAAGTACTGATTATTAAGAAAAATGAAATTTTTTGGCGGTCAGGGTTCATTTTAATGTAATTTTATAATTTAAATGTTATTTGTAGGTAAACATTAATGTTGCTTACGATAGATAAATAAAATTTATTATTGTTTGAGAGATTATAAGTGTTTGTATTCGCTTCCATCACGTCAGCGAGTCAGCTGCGTACCACCATTTGACTCTTAAACATTTGACCCTAGATAAAATAAATTTTAGGTTTTTATAGATCTTTAAAAATTCTTCGTGTAAAAGCACTATTATTTTACAAGGTTAGAAGATTTTACGTATATTTTATGGAGGTTAATTTTAACGCTAGAAGTACATAGTCATCTAATTAGATGTCTTTTTTCTACTGCATGTACGTTTTCCATAAATAGTAAAACAGGATTTAAAAAACTGATTACATATGAAAATGTCAGAAGCTACATAACTTTGATGCTGAATCTGTTATAATGCAGCATAAATTTATTTTTATGTTTGGTAGTATTTTTGCGAAAAAATATAGGTTATTAAAAACACATGATACTGGAATAAGAATCGTTATAACACTAAAGTATAAAATATTTATAAAAGGTGTTATAACTGTAGTGTAATGTATGAAACTAATCAAAAATTTTGTTTCAAAATAAACCTTTTTTAATGTTTGTAGTAAACACAAGCGCCAATAAAGGCAGAAAGTGTTACAATATTTTACGCCTTTCAATCGTTTGGAATTTTACGCCTTTGAGCCTGTATACAAAATCAGAATGCCTTTTATGAAACAGATTAAACGTTTCTGGAATATCGTTTGTTTATCTAAATACCAAATAATCGCCTGAAGTAAGTTTCTTAGCATTTTACATTCTTTAATAAAATTACATTGTTATTTTGAAACCAATCACATTCAGGCTTGTTTTTGTATTTTCTCTGATTACGGTGGAGAAATCAAGTTTTTCAAAGTTGAAGATGAAAAAATCAGAAAAAAGGTTAAGAATTTTTTGAAGATTTGAAGTAGCTGCTATTTTAAAACGGTTTAAAGAAATTGATTGAATTTGATTCAAGCTATTGTTAAAATTTGAAATTGTTGAACGTATTTCGATGGGTAACTAACTTGTCCAAGCTATTAAAGGAATCAATTAATTTCGAACAGATACACACACACACACACACCAATGCAATCATTTTAGAGGTTATCATCGTCGCTCATTTTAAAGTTCCGGGTTTTACCACGATGGCTGCTACAATAGCTCATTTATCAAAGAAAATTCGCCAATAAATATTGTTTTTGATTTATTCATTGAAACCTTTTGTCCTAAAAAATAGTGTCAAATAAATAATAACATTAGTCGCTGAGTAATATGAAATAATTTATTCAAACGAATTAATTTTATTCTAATAAAATATTTGCAACCCGTAAACCGTCCAAACATATGAGCGGCCAATTTCCGAGCCTGTCTTTCAAGCAGAAATGTATTTTCCCACTGGATATTTATTCAGTAAATTATTCTGTGTACAGGCTCGAGGCTACATTTTTTTGTTATTAAGCCTGTCATAACAAAAAAAGACATGAATATCTGTTTTTTATAATTTTAAGATAGAATATTACCATTACAATTATGATTATTTAGAATGTTTAAAACTGCGTATAAAATTACAATCGGTTTCTGTTAACCAGTTCTAATTAAATTCTAATTTAGTCTCGATAAATAGGCAGGTAAGGATAAATAGGCAGGTAAGGATAAATAGGCAGGTAAGGATAAATAGGCAGGTAAGGATAAATAGGCAGGTAAGGATAAATAGGCAGGTAAGGATAAATAGGCAGGTAAAAATAAATAGGAAGGTAAGGATAAATAGGCAGGTAAGGATAAATAGGCAGGTAAGGATAAATAGGCAGGTAAAAATAAATAGGCAGGTAAGGATAAATAGGCAGGTAAGGATAAATAGGCAGGTAAGGATAAATAGGCAGGTAAGGATAAATAGGCAGGTAAAAATAAATAGGCAGGTAAGGATAAATAGGCAGGTAAGGATAAATAGGCAGGTAAGGATAAATAGGCAGGTAAGGATAAATAGGCAGGTAAATTTGTTTATAATCAACGTTTTTAATGTTCATGTTACCTTAAATTTTTCAAAATAATTTTTATTATCGAATTTCTTTTGGAAAAAGAACCAGATCCGGGATGATAAAATGAACTTTGATTTTTTAAAGGGTTGCTAAAAATTGGTACACACTTGCACATAATACATATCATGTTTGTCGATCCTTCGAAAACGTGGTTATGTAGGGCTGTGCATTAACCATCACTCAACAATTAATGTAGAGGTCGGAATTATCGCTCATTCAATGCTACCGGGCTTGGGTCTTACCATGACGTTTTTAACTCATAGCTCATTTTAACCGTTATTCCAAATTCTCTAAGAATACACTTTTAACACGTATCAGGTTTTAGGGCTGGTTTTGATGATGGTTTTTTCGGGACCTGTGATGCGAGGAACATGCTTATATTGATAAATAACAGTGTATTTTGCGGAATAAGTCTGATATTAAATTAATTATAATTGAAAATGTATGTTTCGAACCAAGCACTATGCTCGTGTAAGGCACTAGCGGTAGCCAATACACTACAAAAACAACGAAGATGTTTGACAGATTTAAGTACATGAAATGAATCGATAATTTGGTTGTTTTTAACAATATCAGTTGTTTTGTATTAATTCGTAAAGCTGATTGAACAGCTGATAGATTTCAGGTTATATTGTTAAAAACCAGCTATGTTAATTTGTCGTGTTTTCGAACAAATTATCGTAATTAAAATAAAAAAGGAAAAGAAAGCATGATACATTATTTTATTTTTAGTCCAATACCAGCATTAAAAAAATTTTTTTGAATAGAATTTCTTTAATGAAACGTTCTGCACTGTAGGTGTTTTTTGCATACCTTTTAACCGTTAGAAAACAATGGTCTTATCAATAATTTATTTTCTTAAATGTTAGAAATGATTTAAACACTTTAAACGTTTTCGTATCAAAAGTAGTTAAATTATGATTTTATTTTAAAACAAATATTTACCTCATTTGAAATAAATTAGTTTATAATATTAGTATAAAAAATGTAACAATATAAGCGTTATAAAAAAAATTTAATTCTAAAGACAAATACTAATTTGTATTTTCAAAAACTAACTATACAAATCTATAAAATACTAATAATGGCTTATTTAAAATATTATTTTAGTTAAAAATCTCTAGCTTTATGTTCATTTAATAAATAACAGCAAGCAGTTTTAGGAATTAATATTTAGCGGATTTATATCTGTTACTTTTAGCTGCTAATTTAAAGTACCATTAACAAATAGAAACAGTTAAATACAAATAACGCTTTTGACAATTATTATCACTAAAGCACTCCTATCCTATCTGCTTCTCAAACAGTGACCTACATTGCCGCTGAAAATTCATTAATCCGAATGACATAATCGGCATTTACCGATGTCAATGTACGAGTTAGTCCACAGTCAGTTCTGTTGTTCCTCATTCGGTTTTGTAAGTAATTAATTCAGGAAATATGAAACGTTAGTCGACTTTGACTGGTTTAGTTATTTAGTGATGGGTTTGATAGTGTATCTAGCTTCGTAACTGGAAAATCTCTATTTAAGGTAACATTACGAGTTTTGACTTTCACTTGATGGAGGGGGATACGTGGTTCGTGCATCTAACTTCGTAGCCAGAAAATCTCTACTTGTCGTAACAATTTCAGTTTTGACTTACGTTTGATGGGGACACACAGTTAGTACATCTAGTTTTCATAACCAGAATTTCTACTTGTAAATTTCGCAACTTTGACTAATGTTAGTGCTTCTAGCTTAGCTTGATCGCTACTTACCGCCACTTTTCAGTTTTTTCTATTGTTTGATGGGGGACAAGAAGTTAGTGCATCTAACCTCGTAACCAGAATTGTTACTTACAGTAACTTAGTTCTGCTTTAGAGTGTCCACATCACTTACACAAAACATAACTTATCTCCATTTCTTTTCCCTGCGTTGGGCCGCTTCCCTGCCCGCGAGTAAATAAAACAGTTTAGAACCGTGATGCTGCATTGCAAGCAGTCTGAGGTTGTCTTTGTGTGACCCAAGGCAGTGATTGTGTTCAATAATTCATAAACTCTATCCATTCTCTCTACGCGGCTTTTCCTCTGTTCTACTTTATAGATATATGCCACTTCTCGCTTATGTTGTCTTCCTTTCTGGTCTTTTTTTTTTTTTTTTTGTTTTGCATAACAATATTTTCCAGTTAGAAAAATCTAGTTAAAAGTTAATGTGGAAATTGCATTTTCGGCAATTTTTTTTTTTGTAAGCTATTGAATGGTCATGATTGCCCAGATCGACTTGATCAAGAATCTGGGAATGAGCTCTGATCCTGACTTCCAAATTACTGTTTGAAGGGTCTTTGTATTCTCTCTTTCTCTTTATATGTATTTGTGTGTGTGTGTGTGTGTGTGTGTGTGTGTGTGTGTGTGCTTGTGTGTATATGTGTATATATATATATATATATATATATATATATATATATATATATATATATATATATATACAAAAAGAAAGAGAGAAAACTTAATTTTATAAGGTTCTCTACGCGGCAAAATTCCTTCAAACTTTCTAATTGCAGCCATTTAAAATCTTAAATATATTGTAATTTTTTATCTCACTTTATAAGACCTTTAATATAATTTGGATGCTATTTAACATATGTGTGTCAGATAAATTTACCATTTTTTAAAATATACTTTGTTTTTCTCTTATATTGATAATAAATTTCACTGTATTATCTTAAATAAATTCATTTTTTATCGCAACTTCAATTACATTTTTGTACAAGACAAAGAAAAATGCATTAGAATTTAAAAAAGTACATACATCGAGAACTTGGGAATTTTTATATTTCCGCGTCACGGCAACGTTATTTACGAATATTATTATCATAAATCTTCAATATTTTAAAAAAGAAAAGAGAATCTTTCGTCTTCAAAAACAAACATTCTTTGTTCCTACAGTCATATTTCTCTATTTATTGATACTAAATTTATATTCAACACAATGTTGTTTTATGGACTATTCTTGTTTCGTCAAGAAGCGGAGAGTCAAATTTATTCATATTTTTCCCTATTGATGATTTTTTTTTTTACTTGCAAATAAGAATCTGTACCTAAATAAACGGCGGAAAACAAACATAATAAATTATTTCACAAAAAATCCTGTTACAAAATTTCGGAATAATTTCACAAAATCGGTTACACAAATTATGAACGAACGTGAAAAATCAGACCCTTGTTTTTGGTGTATCAAATTTAAAACAAAAGAAATTTAAGATATAGTAGTCGAAAAACAAAATAATTACGAAGGTGGTCGTCGGGGTAGATTTTTTGGTTTTTTTCTAATTCACTGACGACCGAAAATCTTCTTTTATTTCGGATCTGCTTCCCTGATTTAAGTTTAGAATTTTTAGTATCTGAGTAATCTAATGCACTAACCAATGCGTTCAGAAAAGAGACACATTTTTCATTTTTCGATATTTCGGATTTTGGGGGGGATATATCAACTCATACGTTTCGTTTTGGAACTTACGACTAAATCTGAAGAAAATTTCATCAATACATTTTCAGCCGATTTTGAAAAAATTATTTTTATTAATTTTATAGTATCTTGTTAAGTGTAGACAGAATATGCAAATTTATATTGCAGGATCACAGACCAAACCTGAGCACAATTACAATGTTGACCCAGTGGGTACTAGAACCCACTTTTGCAGGTCATTGATGATTGAAAAAAAACAACAGCTTTTAATATTTGATACAATTTTATGTTAATGAAATTTGTAAATTAATATTTTCCCAAAGTAAAACGCTTACTCGATATAAACAAGACTGTGTTGTGCATAAATTAAAATCTGGTTTTGTGTTTAAGCTGTGAACAAGACACGGATTAAAATAAACTAATTGAACGGCTGAGAGCTTAAGTACGGCTTACGTGGGACAATGACAGGGCGTAAACACCGAACTGCTTATAGGGTGGGGCTGTAAAGTGAAAGAGTGTTTGAGATTACTGCACTGTTAAGTATTTTTAGATTTCTTTTTGTTATAAAAATGTTATTCAGTTTTCAATGTAAGGAAAACAATGTCAAAATCAGCTGTACTAGATTGTCTGATCTAAAGTACTGTACAATAACCTTAAAATTTAATATTATTTCTTATTTTGTTCTAAGTAATTTGTTTTCCACGATGCATAAAGTGTTTCCACTGAATAATAATAATAGTATTTATTATTACCAATTACTATTGGATTATTACTAATTCACCACCAATAATATGAGCATAATATAATGTTTATATTACATTATACGATCATTACTTTCTCTATTTTATGAAGTAAAAGTTATCGTGCACATATTTCCACATATCTCGAGAACTGATTGACGAATAATAATGATTTATGAGGGCTTAAAACAATGCTTACAAAACGCCACTAAGTTTTCATTAGTAAAATCCTTGTATAATATAGTACAGGTTGATTCGTTAAGAATGACAGTTTTTACAATTGTTGAATAAGGTACTCTATTTTTATGAAATATAATATATTTTATAATCAATACAAAGAAATTACGCAAAATTACACCTGACTTGCCCTGCATGTTAGAACGTGATCAATGAAATTTGTTTTAACCTTCAGGCAGGTGTTCTGCTCAATTAGGGATATGACATTTCGAATTCCTTCCTTTAGTTGTGGTATTTTTCAGTTTTGAAAACTTGCGATTTTAAATACCCCTAGAGATACGTCACAGGTATTAGGTCACGTGACCTCACTGAATAGAGCTGATCGCCGTTACGTGAAACCACTCGGATCGGAAATTTACTTTTCAACAAGGCTATTATATCGTGTGAGGTGTGGAGGTATCTGTATCCTGTTGGAACCATAACTGTTCAAATTCACATTGTTAATGTGATGCCATAAAAAATGTTTCAGTCATATTCCTTTAGTTAATTCACTGTCATGGCAGTTCCAACCTCATCTTCAAAAAATACGTACCGATGTCCCCTAACACCACAAAATCCACACCATACAGTTACTCTCTGAGGATACATTATCTTGGAGGTGAGTTATGCAAGGATTTTCTGCCTCCCAAATGCGACAGTTCTGTTTATTAAACTAATAAAAATGTGTCTCATCAGAAACGATTGTCTTTGAAAAAAATTATCGTATAGACGTTGTCTCTCCAATATCCATTCAACAAACTGTCTCCGTTTGAAATAGTCCATTGGTTTCAGTGTTAAATTAACTAAATTTTGTAGGCCGGCACAGCGAGATCCTGTGAGAATTCGCTGAAGGCAGCTTTTCGAAATGTCCAACTTTTGTGAATAACTGGGAATTTACTTCTGTGGACTCATAGCAACACTGTATTCTGATCGAACCGGCTGGGACGAGAGCGTGCTGGTATTTCAATGACTATAATTAAACAAGTTGCAAACAATTTTTCCATTACAGTCCAGGCCGTTCAGTAAACGGCCTGCGCGAGAATTTCTTGCGCATGTAGAAGAATAACCCTCAAGCTCTCTCTAACAGTCCAATGACACAGAGTCGGCCAGTCTGAGTCTGCTAACTGCGAGAGTTCCACTACTCAGCCATAGTGGGGAAAAGAAGGAAGCTATGGTGAGAGAGTGGGGATTCAACCTCTCTCTCGCACATTTTTCTCTCTGTCTCACTGGTGCTCTTAGGAGGCCATTCTAGGTACTCATTATATGCATTAGCCGTACCAAGCTTCCGCAAAATTTCTGCGTATCACTCGCCATAATGTTTTCACAATTAGGCAGGGCGGCCACCAAATACAGACGGAATGAAGGCGCATGACAACCGGAAGCGGAGTACAGTCAGTTTAAAAACGCATTTATATCTTTTAAATCTGGAACTACTATGTTTAAAAACCGTAACCTAGGTAACGAGAAATAATAAGTTTGGAGGTGTTATCAGCGTGGTGGGGAAAGCATAGTCAGCTTCAAAACCGAAGCAGAGTCACCTAGAGCGGAGCCCAGCGACGACGTTTGACTCCACTCAATATCGTAATAGGTACATTTGCTGGCCATGCGGCGTTAATATTTGTTATCGTATTGTAAAGCGTTCCATGAGTTATCTCAAAAAATAATGATTAACAAAGATATAAATAAAATGCTGCAATGGCAACAATGTGACTATAGCTTGCACTTTAATTCCGGCACTCTTATTGAATCACTCTTCAAAATATAATAATAACATTAATATAATATAAGCAAATGCTAAGCTTCAGTAATGGAAGTTCTGCAGAAAACAGAAATAAATAATAGTCTACTAAGAAATAAAAGAAGAATTATAAGGGTACTTTTAGTCTAACATTATAACTCTTGCTTTGTGCAGATTCTTGTACGTGCTTATCTATATTTCCTTATCAGCACAACCCATTAATATAATTCATTATATTCATATATTTGCCTATTTGTTCTTATGGTAAGTTTGCTTTTTATCTTGAACTTACAAAACATAAAAACCTGTAGTATTGCAGTTATAAAAAAGTATTTTTTTTTATATTATGCACACTTAGAATGCACATTTAGTATATATATTTTTAGTCGTTTATTGCGATATTTCAAAAAAGTAATCATTGTTGTTATAGTTTACTAACCAGATCTGTAATCTTTTATTACATTTATGTTGTTCATAAAAAGTGTTTGAAATCTGTTCGGAACAATTTGGTCAATAAATGTTTTCTGAAATATTTTTTGTTGGTATTTTCGGTTTTGGGAAACGAAATACTAATACTTTTGTAAAGAAAGGTTTGTAGTGAACAGTATTTAATTCAGCAAAATTTAATAAAATTAAGTTCAAAAATTTTATTTTTTTTATTTTAAGGCGAAAAGCACATTAAGGTTATTATCGCCTCCCTAAATGTAAGTGTGAGTGTAAAGTGTTAAAGTCGTAAATGTAGCGTTGTAAGTATAAGTGTGTGTTAGACTCGGGTACTGCGAGGAGGAACGTCTAAATCCTCTAATAGGTGCAGCCAGTCTGCACTCCCCTGCGGGGTTAAGTTCAACAAAACACACAAAAACAAACAAGGTGAGAGATAGAAGTATGTACGTATTTATTTATTTATTCAATTCCAAATTTCCTTTCTATTACATAATAATTATAAGAAGAACCTATAGGGGGTATAAATACCCGTACATAGGTTTGTCCTTAAATACATAAATATATAGTAAAATATCTCATTATTGTGATATACATTATATTATCATTTTCGCCTAACAAATATGTTCACTATCATATTTTCATTCATTTTTAGTCTATTCGAAGTGTTCAAATGTATTCACTTAATTTCTTCTTCTTTAAAATTGACTTAGATACATTCTTCAAATGATTTGGTAATAAATTAAACACTTTTTTTGCACAATTTACATAACTTCTTTGACCAATTTTCAATTTATGAAGAGGAGGAAGATCTTGTTTCTAGTACTAGGTCTATTCAGTGTAAATTTATTTTTGAGTTCGAGATATTCGTAGATTAAGGATTTCAGAACAAGTACTTGCTTGATATTAAATGGTCTCTGTAGATCTTGATAAGTTATTCCTATAATATTTAGTAACTTATTTAGTAGTCTTTGTAATGCTTCACAAGAAGTGTCATAAAGGCCACCCCAACCAATGATTCCATAGACTACAATACTGTGGAAGAGATCATAGTAAACTTGTAATAATTGACCTCTTGATAGGACTAGTCTAAGCTTAAAGAATATGTATACAAGATATTTGGTTTTCTTTATGTAGATATTTCATTTCATGTTGTAATCATATATAATTCCTAAATATTTACAAACTAGATTCTGTATTCAATGTACATCCATTTATTAATGTATCTATATTGTCAGGTGCAGAATCAAAGTAATATGATTATAAATTTATGAGTAGTTTAAGATTTGAAATTGCTACATTTTGATACTGATGAACGGACTGAAATGTGTAATGAATTTTGCCCGAATTATTAAAAAACGATTTTTCGGTAATTCGCAATGATTACTGGGTCGAAGTCAATTTTTTTTCTACATTCCAGACAGTTAATGTATAGAACTAGAACAAATGAAACGCCACATGACTAACTGTGGGAACCGTGTAGATTACGTCACCGATTAACCTTAAGTCACAGTTCTGAAGTTTTTTTGTGAGTTTGTATCTATTAATTGTGTTAATTAGTGTCAGCGTGTTAACAGAAAATTCGGATCATTTGCAGCAGTTTTTGTATAAAATACCTCGTTCGAAAAAAATGTCCGAATTGTGGATGCCGAATGACACGAAATAAAGAAACATATGAGTTTCGATTATGGAATCGTATCGAAAGCGTAGACAGATATTAGAAAAAGTGAAAGACAGTGTAAGAAGTACTAGTCTCAGTACAGCAATACATACATGGTTTGAAAATCATAACTTATCTAAACAAGTTATCTGCCGTTTTGTTTCTTTTTGACAAACATAACCTCAAAATTAATACCGTGCGAAAGTGGGAAACATATTTTTAATGGCGAAAACAATATATTAAATGCGTGATAGGTATTAAAAATGAAAAGAATATATTTTTTTGTAAAGAGCTTAATAACCTAATTCGAAAAAACAAATATATATATACTAGCTGTTACCCGTTGCGGCTTTGCCTGCAATTATAATGTAGGCTATAAAATTTATAGTCGATTTTCAAAATCAGAATAGATCATTTCATTTTAATATATTTCTATTTACAATATTATACGATTTATGGTTTTCGGCCAAGAAATATACATTTTTTCTACTCGATACTCTAAAACAGGGTCCTGTCATATTTTAATAAAATACAGTATTATTAAAAAATCACTATTATTCAATTAAACTGGAATAGTATTGTGTTTATCTCAGGTACCTAAACCGTGTTCATACCAAATTTAATCTCAATTGGTCCAGTAGTTAAAGTGTGATTGAATAACAAACAAATAAACAAAAACAAACTTTAAGAAATATAATATGATTACCTGTTAACCGTCACGGCTTTTCCCGCAATCGTAATATACATTAAAGATCACGCATCACCGTGTTAGGACCAACAACCGTGTCAGTTAGGTTATGGTGTATTTCTTTTTTAAAATAAAGGTTTTTTAACGCACCACCGTGTTAGTTAAGTTATGGAGTACTCTTTAAAAAAATTAAGGCTTTTTCCTGCATCACCGTATTAGGCCCAACAACCGTGTCAGTTAGGTTTTGGAGTACTATTTTTTAAAAAATAAATAAAGGTGTTTTTTAATGCATCACCGCGTTAGGCTTAACAACCATGTTAGTTAACTTATGCAGTATTCTTTTAAAAAAATATAAAGATTTTTCACGCATCACCATGGCCTAACAAACGTGTCAGTTAAGGTTTGAGTACTCTTTAAAAAAAAATAACGGTTTTTTCACGCATCACCATGTTACACTTAACAACCGTGTCAGTTAAGGTTGAAGTACTCTTTAAAAAAATAACGGTTTTTCACACATCGCCATAATAGGCCCAACAACCATGTCAGTTAGGATATGTGGTATTCTTTAAAAAATATAAAGGTTTTTTACGCACCACCGTGTCAGTTAGGATATGTAGACTAGTATTCTTTAAAAAATATAAAGGTTTTTCACGCATCACCGTGTTAGGCCTAACAACCGTGTCAGTTAGGATATGTAGAATTCTTAAAAAAAATATAAAGGTTTTTTCACACATCATCGTGTAGGCCCAACAACCGTGTCAGGATATGTTGTATTCTTTAAAAAAATATAAAGGTTTTTTCACGCATCACTGTGTTAGACCTAACAACCGTGTTAGTTAAGTTACTCTTTAAAAAAAATATAACGGTTTTTTTCATGCATCACATTATTAGGCCCAACAACCGTGTCAGTTAGGTTATAAGTACCATTTAAAAAAAATTAATAAAGGTTTTTTTAATGGATCACCGTGTTAGGCATAACAACCATGTTAGTTAGCTTATGGAGTATTCTTTTAAAAAACTATAAAGTATTTTTCACGCATTACCATGGTAGACCTAACAACCGTGTCAGTTAAGGTTTTCAGTAGTCTACTATTTAAAAAAAATAAAGGTTTTTTTCACACATTACCATGATAGGCCCAACAACCGTGTCAGTTAGAATAGGTAGTATTCTTTAAAAAAAATATAAAGGTTTTTCACGCATCACCGTGTTAGGCCTAACAGCCGTGTCAATTAGGTTATATAATATTCTTTAAAAAGTAAAGGTTTTTTTTTACACATCACCGTGATAGGCCTAACAATCGTATCAGTTAGGATATGTAGTATTCTTTAAAAAAATATAAAGGTTTTTCACACATCACCGTGATAGGCTCAACATCCGTATCAGTTATGTTATGTAGTATTCTTTAAAACATTATACAGGTTTTTTCACGCATCACCGTGTTAGGCCTAACTACCATGTCAGTTAGGATATGTAGTATTCTTTAAAAAATATAAGGTTTTTCACACATCACAGTGTTAGGCTTAACAACCGTGTCAATTAGGTTATGTAGTATTCTAAAAAAAATAAAGGTTTTTTTCACCATCACCATGATAGGCCCAACAACCGTGTCAGTTGGGATATGTAGTAGTCTTTAAAAAAATATAAAGGTTTTTTCACGCATCACCGTGTTAGGCCTAACAACCATGTCAGTTAGGATATGTAGTATTCCTAAAAAAAATATAAAGTTTTTTCACGCATCACCGTTTTAGGCCTAACAACCGTGTCAGGATATATAGTAGGCTATTTTAAAAAAATATATAAAGGTTTTTTCATGAATCACCTTGTTAGGTCTAACAACCGTGTCAGTTTGGTTATGCAGAATTCTTTTAAAAAATTGGTTTCTTATCACCCTAAACCCGTGTTAGTTGTATTTTTATTGTTTTACCGATTTTCAACACGTTACTGATTTTCGCCTCGTACCAATTTTGATTTTATGTTGGTCACTTTTATTTTAGATTTTATCGTACTTCTCGTGCTTTCATATTTTAGATTCTTGCTCTTGGGCACATAATAAAGCATTTTAGTAACAAAAATATATATAGGTTATGCTACACTGCATATTTACTATTTTTTCATGTAATGTAATTACACAAATATATATACTACTGTACAATTGGCACTCTGTGTAGGGATTTTTTAAAATAGGATTATATATATATATATATATATATATATATATATATATATAAACTTGATAACTTAGTCAGACTTATTGGGTGTTTCATGAAATGCGTGTTAGGTAATTCTGAATGATTACAAGAAAAGGCTGCGTTATCTATTTAGTGCTATCGGCGAGGTTTTGCGGCAGCAAAACGCCAGAGCAATTGCACACCCCAGCTGGGCTAAACTCCGTTAGAGAAACTGACCCAAACGACTTTTAATGTTAATTTTCATCATTATTAATGACTTCAGATATTAGTTACTTAGTTTCAACCAAAAGACACGCACGCGTGCGCACATACTCACAAACATAGATACATACACACACAAACACACGCGTGCACTCGCACGCACTCACAAGCGCACGCGCGCGCGCGCACACACACACACACACACACACACACACACACACACACACACACACACACACACACACACACACACACACACACACACACACACACACACACAGGGGAGAGAGAGTGAGAGAGAGAGAGATGGAAGAGACTGTTTTGAAAGACTTGATTGAAAGTCTAGTCTCAATCAATACGAACCAACTTGCAGACTAACAGAGATCTAAGTAAAAACCTATGATCCAGTGGAGGCTGCTCGGTCATAAGAGAGTTAGCAATACAAAGTGAACACACGGTAAACAATCAAGTACTCAGACCTGTGTGGACATAGACGTACAACTCTCAACTCAGTGATTGCCGTCTCAAACCTACTAATAAAGTTATCCAGACTTTCCGGAACAAAGTTCCAAGAGGATTTGTCAATGCACCGTTCTACATACGTAACGATGAACTGTATCGTGACATTCAGCCTTTCAGTCTTCAGGTCAAGTGAAATAGGAAGTACGCCAACATGACTCACTTATCTTCATTAAAGAAAATCAGGAAATACTGTTTTTTTTTTTAAATAACGAGCTAGTTGAGCGGCTATTACGATAAGAACCGGACACGGGATCAATTTCTGGTAGCGAAGGAATTGATCCTAAAATCCCTTTTTGAGGGGTAGTAAAATTATTGTGTATAACCAATACACTGTTTAACTAAAAGAATTACAAGATATATATATATATATATATATATATATATATATATAAAGTGATATGAAATTGATTGTTTAGGACAAAATATTCAAAGAATGCAATATAAAATGAAATAGTTCTATATTTCATTGGTTTCTGCATGTCCGCCATTATGTCATTTTAAAAAAAGTTTACAACTTTAGCAATAAATAAAATATTAGGTTTATATTTAGTAAAAGCTGAAGTTTTTGTTATGTTTTACATGTTTAAAAAAAACAAATATTTTATTTTCGTAATTTTCTAAAACTTCTCAATTTGGAATATCTTGACAACTGGTAAATTTACAAGAGACAGAGATTTACGTAAAAATAACTAAGAAAATAGTTTTTATCGAATTTTTATCGTAACGTGAGCAGAAATCATGGTAAGACCCAGACTTACGTAGATTACGTCACCGATTAACCTTAAGTCACAGTTCTGAAGTTTTTTTGTGAGTTTGTATTATGTATTTATTAATTTATTTATTTTACAATTTATTTATTTTAATTTAATTTATTTTATTTATTTATTTTATTTTATTTCAATTTAATTTATTTATTTATTTGTATTACAAATTTATTAATTGTGTTAATTAGTGTCAGCGCGTTAACAGAAAATTCGAATCGTTTGCAGCAGTTTTTGTACAAAATACCTCGTTCGACAAAACTGTCGGAATTGTGGATGCCGAATGACGCGAAATGAAGAAACACATGAATTTCGATTATGGAATCGTATCGAAAGCGTAGACAGATATTAGAAAAAGTGAAAGACAGTGTAAGAAGTACTAGTCTCAGTACAGCAATAAAAATCATAGTCTCGATACATGGTTTGAAAATCATAACTTATCTAAACAAGTTATCTGTCGTTTTTATCGAATTTTTATCGTAACTTGAGCAGACATCATGGTAAGACCCAGACTCTCGTAAATAAGCACCGATCCTGCGTGTGTGTGTGTGTGTGCACGAATGTATTTTAGCGAGCTTACTTTCACAATTTTAGATCGATTTGACTCAACTTGATACAGAAATAAATTTTTGTAATAGCTTAGACTTTAAATTCCTTCTGTAGATTCAAAATAGCGCCCACTTCAGGCTTTTATAACTTCATATTGTTCTTGTGATATGTAATTTTGTAAAATCTTATTTCACCATCGTAATTGCATTTAAAAGCCGCTTAAATTTGAATTTTGAAGTAAGTTGAATTTAAGAAATTTAGACGGTAAAGTCCGTTTTTGTATTTTAATTTCCATTTGAATGTTTAAAATGCTGACGTATGCCAGTTTTAATGCTCTTTATAATGGTGAAATCAGAGTTTCAATAAGAGGGTGTTATAAAAAAATATTTTTAAAAAAATCGCTTACATCACGTCAGCGAGACAGCTGCGTGCTGCGATTATTTATTTTATCCTATAGCTGAAAGGAAAATATGTTATCGACAACAAACTGAAAACATAATTTTTTGGTGTTTATATACATAGATTTGTGTGTGTGTGTGTGTGTGTGTGTGTGTGTGTGTGTGTGTGTGTTTGTGTGTTTATATATAAATCAAATTTTTATTTTAACAATCCCATAAATGTAATCTAGAAGGACTCCTTTTTAAGATTGTAAGTTAAATATTACCAGAAAATAAACTCCAGAGCTATTTTCCTGTGGAAATTCGCAAATTAGTTCGCAAATCTTCTTTAGTTTTAACCATAATTGAAAAGAATTTGTATTATAAAAATCTGTTTTTTTAGTATAGATTAAGCATTTCTGGCACGTCTGTAAAGTTCTTATATTTCTGATTTTTTTATATCTGATAGAACGTGAGTGGGCTAGTTAAGGTTAACAGAGCTACAGAAGAGATCAACTCTTAAAGTTAAACTCTTTTATTTCCTCTGTTTCTTCTATTTCTGGTTTTAAAATGCAATTGAACTTTGACTTTATACGTGTTTGTACTAGTTTTGTTCATTATACTTTCTAATTTATACGGGTTTAAACATAATCGTTTGTTCTTTAGACTTTTCATTTTACATTGTTTTAAATGCACTATTTTATTCTTTAGACTTTTAAATTTACACTGGTTTAAATATGTTATTCTACTTGTACTGGTACTATTTTGTTCGTTAGTTTTTTTTATTTTACACTGGTTTAAACGTTCTGTTTTTTTTGTACTCTTCACTTTACACGGGTTTAAATTTACCATTTTGTTCTTTGGACTCTTCACTTTACACTGGTTTAAATGCACTTTTTAGACTCTTTAATTTACACTGGTTAAATGTACTACTTAGTTTTTTAAACTCTTCACTTTACACTGGTTTAAATGTATTATTTAGTTTTTTAGACTCTTCACTTTACACTGGTTTAAATGTACTGTTAAGTTTTTTAGACTTCAATTTAAACTGGTTTAAATGTACTATTTAGTTTTTTTAGACTCTTCAATTTACACTGGTTTAAATGTACTATTTAGTTTTTTAGACTCTTTACTTTACACTGGTATAAAAGTTCTATTTAGTTTTTTAGACTCTTCACTTTACACTGGTTTAAATGTTCTATTTAGTTTTTTAGACTCTTTACTTTACACTGGTTCAAATGTACTGTTAAGTTTTTTAGACTTTTCAATTTACACGGGTTTAAATGTACTATTTAGTTTTTTAAACTCTTCACTTTACACGAATTTAAATGTATTCTTTTGAATTTAAGATTTTTCTCTTTACACGGGTTTAAATGTAATATTTAGTTTTTGACACACCATGAAAACTAATTGAAGCATAAATAACTTTATTATCTAAGGACGTAAATAAACCTTGCAGTTTTAAAAGTTAAAAACGATTGAAAACAAAACTAATAAAATCTATTTTATTTTTTGATTGGTGTTTTTTAATTAACAAAACTGGAAAATTTAAAAAAGAACATGAACACTGTACTGATGATATTAACTGCAGAGTAATTTCCTTATTTTTAAAATGTCTCAAATAATAATTTTTATTTTCAGTTAGTTGTTAATTGCAAGTATATTTTAATAACAAGTTATGAACTGTAAAAGTTAACCATATATTCTAATTTTACCAATGTAAATAATATTCGTTCAACTACATTTCTGTTAAAATATCTTCATATTAACTTGTTCATCTACCCTGACAAAAACAAATCACACACAAAGATTTGCCTCTTTCTTGATTTAATGTAGCTTTCCCTTTTCATGATGACTTTTCCTTTCTTTTTCTTAGATTTAGTAAGCACGCACGAGGAGAATATAAAGTAAGAATAAAAGCACATGCAGTAAGTAACTGTATCATAAATCAAATAAATAAAAGTGGAATGAAAGGGAATTTTTTTACGAGAGTAGAAACGTATATAACGATATTATATTTAAAATATACAAGGAACTAGATTTATGAAATATATAGACAATTTTAATGGACAACTGTAAAGAATATTTTTTTCATATACAGGGTGACGATTCAAAATCAAATAAATATCTTGGAAGCTGTATATATGCCTAAAATATGGGGGGAAATGTACATGTCCGAAAACGTTTTATTGTCAATAACCGACATTTGTTTTAATAAAACATTTTAAATGTCTAGAATATTTAGATCAATGAAAGTCAAACTTAGCACGCTTCATTCCCTGTTAATGGCCTAATGGATAAACATATCCAACTACATACATAGACGCGTTAATGCCGTCACGGTTTTGCTAACTTAAAATGAATCCTTCTTGAAATAGTTGCGAACCCAATAAAGTATACGCAATAAATCTATCCAGCGTTGCCAACATAACAACGCTAAACATGTTTGCAGTTCTGCAAACGTGATAACGATCGATCTTGATATAAAATACTTGATTCGTAATAATGTTTTCAAATAAAAACGAAAGCCATATAAATGCAAATAACCCGTTAACGTTTTTCTATTGAAAGCTTCAATTGCAAATTTTTCATAGTATATTTTATGGTGCAAATTCAAATAGTTCCGTTATTATTTTACAGTACCGTATGAAAAATAAAGTGGATTTGAACATTTTCAATTTTATATTTTTTATAGTTCGAATCCTGAAGTCTAGCAATATAACCGTACGAATTCTATTTAATATGCCGTACATGTGTAAATATGCCTCGGTAATAAAAGTGATGAATAATAATTTTGAATGTTTTTAAATAAAATTTGCTCAGCGAAATACTATTGAAACTCGATGGTTGTAAAATTTACATTTTTATTCAGATGTAAAAGCGAAACGTTCCTTCCATTAATCTCACATTGTTATACATATACGTTACGTCTTTTAATCAATAAAAAGTTACATAAAACAACAGCCTTATATGTTTGTTATTAATAGACCTAAGGTAAATTAGGTTGAATCAACGAATGAAAGCATTTATAGGATTACTATTTCACTGCAACCTTGAAGAACGTGCCTCCTTTCTGTATTCCTCGATGCTCAGTTACGGCGCGATTTCCAGTTACTCTCCTTATAAAGTCTAGGATTCAAAGTGGGCAGCTCCTCCACTTCTAATTAATCACTTCACAGTTACTCATTGAGGTTTATTCAGAGACATGCTCTTCTAATTTCCTTTCAATGTTTCTTTCTCTTCACCCTCATTACAGAGGTTCTCCTCTATTTTGCCAACCTTTATATTTGTGCGGGAGATACCGCTCATTATATTTTATATTCTTATTGAAATATTCTCAAGAAAATGAGAAGTATAGAGTCTTTATTGCATGGGTAAGGCTAAGGTATACTGGGATATCGACAAGTCTTCTAGGGCACCGTTGATACACCATTAAGCCTCTTAAACCACTCTAAGCCGAGCTGGGTGAAGAAATGAATGTGTGTGTGTGTGTGTGTGTGTGTGTGTGTGTGTGTGTGTGTGTGTGTGTGTGTGTGTGTGTGTGTGTGTGTGTGTGTGTGTGTGTGTATCTTGAGTAGAAGTGAGATTATTATGAGCTAGAAGTACGGTGGAACCGCGAACTGCTCACTTCAGTTGTCTCAACCGGTGAGGAATTATATTTATAATTAAACAATTATTTTGTTTACAAAAACATCATCTTTGATTTCCTCACAGTTGCATGTTCTCTTAAAATTCCTTGAACACTTAACAACAAAAACAACCTTCTTCTTGACAGGTAAAACAATTTAAAATTCTGTTTAAACGAATAAACTCTTCACACAGCGGTCATACAGACGGAAGTGAATTTTTATGATCTTAAAATCGTTTGAAAATCTGCTTTCATCACACATTAAATCTGCATGAATTAGCATTTAAATTTTTAAATTATGTTTACACAAATACACACGAAAATGCAGTTGAAAGGTTTGAAAATTTAACAGTGATTTATGCGTTAAAAAAGTAAGAATTAATTTAAGATTCGAAAAGCCTCCATTTTGAAACTCTTGGACGAAATTGGTTGGCTAACGAACTGTCGGAGCTATTACTTTGCCCGAAAAGAACATGTTTGTGTGTGTTGTGTGTGTATGTGTGTGTGTGTGTGTTTGTGTTTGTTTGTTGTGTGTGTGTGTGTTTTTTTTTTTGAGTATGTTTTGTGCGTGTATATATAAACAATAGGGAACAGGATCAACTAGAATAATTTATTACCAAGAGGAATCTCACCAATAAATCGTCACGAAGCTTACAAATGAACCAACACGTTTCATAGTGAATCAATTTCAGAAAATATATTAATGTATAAAACATGTAACGATGATTGAAGTTTTCCGTTGTTGAATTTGAGACACGTTTCGGAAATAATACAGTTTAATCCAAGCACGTTTCGGGCGTTATCTTTACAAATGAAAAGTGTAAAACATCCCTTATTTACAGAGGGTGGAAATTGCGCGAAATTTTGTAAGGATCTCGGTGAACTAACAACAAATTTATGTTCACCGTTTTGTTTAATACCGCCCGTTATTCTGAAATTTAAATGATGACAGTAAAGATGGAGGTTAACACTTTGATAACGTGTTAAAGATTTTAAGAATCTAATAGGGTTAAAAGTTTAATTTTTACAATTATGGTGTTATTGGACAAAGCGTGTTGTGTGTTTTTAAAAAATACACAATCTTTGTTCGAAATTTAAGTAAATGCCCGTATAAAAATAACCTATTTTGGGGACGGTCTTCGGTCCACACACAACTCGGGTCCTTAAAATCTGCACCTATTTTTATCTCTAAATCACGGTTTTTAGGTAGTGAAAATTTATACAGTCGATTCGATTCCTTTAATTCGTATGATTTATTTCAAACTTGGCATACAAATTGATATTTCTTAGATATTTCCGAAAGAGAAATAAAGGAAATGTTATTGATATATATATATATATATATATATATATATATATATATATATATATATATATATATATATATATATACATACATTTGTTATTTTAAGGCGAAAGCACATTGAGGCTATTATCGCCTCCCTAAATGTAAGTGTGAGTGTAAAGTGTTAAAGTCGTAAGTGTAGTGTTGTAAGTGTAAGTGTGTGTTAGACTCGGGTACCGCGAGGAACGTCTAAATCCTCTTAATAGGTGCAGCTAGTCTGCACCCACTGCGGGGTATATTTTTTTTTTTTTTTTTAACGTTTGACTATTTTGCACACTTGGGCTAATGCAGACGATGAGATGATTTATAGCGTATGAAAATGAAAAGGCCTGACCGGGAATCGAACCCGGGTCCTCGGGGTGAAAGCCTATCAACTATGCCACCGAGGCGGCTCGATCCTGCGGGGTATATATATATATATATATATATATATATATATATATATATATGGTTGTATGTGAGTGTGTGTGTGTGTGTGTGTGTGTGTGTGTGTGTGTGCATGAGTAGCAGATAAGCTTTTAAACTCATACCTGTTAAGAAAAATAATCCCAGTCCGTCAATAAGGTCAACGTAATTAATAATATAATTGACTTTTTTGAAACTGTTAGCTACTGTACAATTTTCACGAATTTAAAACAAATTTTATTAAAAATTTCCCTTGTCGAAATTTAAATGGTAGTTCAAAGAACAGTAGACCTCACAATATAATATACAGAGTACTCCATGACAGGATAAATAACATTTTCTGCCAATTTAATCTGTAAAAATAATATTTAATAAAATTATTACTGGACCCAAATTTATTGAAAATTTTACTGTTCTTTCTTCGTAAAGCGGTCAAAATTATGATAGTCTTGCCGTTCAGCCAGTATTACAGCAAGCATCTATACTCGCATCGTTAAATCAGAGCCAGCCATCTTGAAACGGAAGTAAATGTTCTGGCTTTATACAAGATACCTTCGTACTTAAATTTTCAAATCAATCGATCAACGCATCTGGCCTAAACTGCGTACAATCGTAAACGTACATCAGAGGCCGCCATCTTGAAACGGAATTAAATGGTAAAAAGTCTTTCACATACTTAATTGGGTTTTATATAAAATATATATTCTCAACAAATTTGAAAACTTACGTTTAATGTGTTTGACCAAAACTTGTACAATCCGTATTTTAATTCGAGGTCGTCATCTTGAAACGAAAGTGAACTAAACATTCTTCTACATCTTAAAGGCACCTTATTACCAAATTTCAAAACAATCGGTCAATGCGTTTAGCCAAAACTTCGTAACAAACAAACACACAAACTAAATACCAAACGGTCGAGTTGAAACAGAGACGTACCTTCGAAGGGTCAATAATCACAGCACGCAGCTGTCTCGCTGCCGTGTTGGATTAGAATATATAAAAAGTAAAAATATGTGTATCAAAATAATTTATGAAGGTCGGTCAAAATTTGCGTCAAATTTAAATAGATACTGTTTAAGCCTATTGATATAATAAGTGAAAATAATATCTTCTGTTTTAACAAATTAAAACACCTAATAAAATTATACCTTTTCGAAATAAATATGGAGGAAAACTGTTGCGATATCACTGTTTTTTTTAACAATTCACTTAAAAGGTGGAAAAAGTCTATTGTACTGTCCCTATATATATTAAATTAAATATATGGTTTCTTTTTAGTATTTTCTTGCTGTTAACCAATAACAAAATAAGCTACAGCAGAAATGCCAACATTTCAACATGCAAAGACAAAAACATACGCGTATGATTGATAAAGTCAACTTATTAGCAGTTGGTAATGCAAAGACACAATGGAATTCTCCAAACGTACATACAGCGTTTTCCAATTTATGTTTCCCGCATTGTTTCCGAACAATACTATTTTCCCCGCTGACAGTATTTCACTGTGAGACTTGTACATTTCAGAAATAATGAGGGAAATTTAATCTTCCGAATTCGTATCGCGCGTTTGCTTTACATGCTTGCTTGTTTTCTGTTACTGATGGTTGCGATGCGGAAAATGAGGATATCATCTTTTGATATGGATTTGTGGATATAATAATATATACAGTGTGTTTCACGAAGAAACGGGAACATTTGCAGGGCTAGCTCTAACAGTAAAAATGGTGAAAAAAGTTTATATTAACATGAATACGGAAACGCTTCGTTAGCGAGTTACAGCTGGCGAAACATTTCGCCATGAATCCTGAAAAAAGAGAGACATTCTGAAATTCTAGGAACCTAAATTAAGAGATAATCTTGATAGTTTCTTATGGTTTTTCCTGAAAAATTTAATGAAATTAATCACATAGATGTGAGTCAAGTAGTTTTTGAAAAAAACCGGTGAAATTAAAAAAAAAATAAATAGATATGCACGAATACAAAAGGTTTTCTGTTTGAAAATTGGTGTCTTTTTCTCGATTTGTTTTAAATATTTTGATGTTAATAAAAGTTTTTTTTTATAAATGATTTTACTTACATAATGTTCTTAAGAATTAAATTTTTAAAATGTTTTATTTAAAAATTGTATTTGTCTATAAATAAACTTTTCTGGACCTATGCGTATACAAACTTGTTTCATTATTTTCACTGGTAGACTCGCCCTGCAATTCTTTTCATTTCTTCCTGAAACACCCTGTGTATATATACATCTTATACACAAAAACATATAAATTCTTCCAAATAACACTTAGTGTGAATGAAATTTGAACGTAATTATATTTGGAATAATGAAAATAGCAATGGAAAATTGGTTTACTTCAGTAAAAATACGTCAGTCTTTGTGTTTGAGTTATAAGTAAGGTTAACTCCCGCACACATATAAAGGCATTTGCAATGTCCTTCTCTGAGTATGTTTTCAGCAGACTTAATAATTTAATGTTTAGAAATATTTAATTATTATATGTTTATTATAATTAATTTACATTAATTACATTATAATTATAATAATTAATTACATTAATTTACGTTATAATAATTATATTACATTAATTATTATGTGTATTTATTATAAATGTTTATTAGTATTTAATTATTATGGAGAACTTTCAATTTTACTTAAACAATATATTTCGTTATTCAGTTTTTGTTTTGTTAATTTGTTATTTATGTAAGTTAAAGTGATTTTTTTTTACTTTTGTGTATAACTATATACTCCAAGGTTGTAGTTTCGAAACGAAGTTACTGCTGTTTCTACGTTTTGCCAAAATCGTCTTGAGAGTCATATGTTTGAAGGACTACTCTAAATCGTGTCCCACATTAGTTGAATTTATATTTTCATTACCATTCAGCCGGGCTAACATACGTTAATGGAGGGTTGGTTTACGTCAGCTTCAAGGAGTCCAGTTTCTATTTGCGCCAATCAAAGTTTGCAACAGAATAAAAAAGCATTGGGTTATTACGTTTGCCTAAAATCTTGGACAGAGAACCACCTCGAAGAAGCTAAATAAAATGCACTCCGGTTTTCAATGTAATTCACGTTTTGCAATTCGTGAAGGAATACATATATATATATATATATATATATATATATATATATATATATATATATATATATATATATATTGTTACTTTAAGGCAAAAAGCACTATGAGGCTTTTATCGCCTCCATAAATGTAAGTATGAGTGTAAAGTGTTAACGTCGTAAGTGTGGTGTTGTAAGTGTAAGTGTGTGTTAGACTCGGGTACCGCGAGAGACGTCTAAATCCTCTCAATAAATGCAGTTAGTCTGCACCCCTGCGGGGAACTTTTTATATATATATATATATATATATATATATAAAATTATTATAAAAATCCTTTTATTAGCTATTTAATTCTTAAAAATAAGCGACTTTAAGATGAGCACCGAACAGATGTTCTCCAGATTAATTTCTGAGTAATACGGTAAAATTTACATAAATATAATGCCTCGGAAGTAGATGTAACAGAAGCACCTGTTACTTGTTCTCTGAACTGCGCCTTTCAAGGTCGTAATTTCAAGACGCAGTTACTGCCACCTTTGCTCTTGCCCCTCTAATGCTATCCTTCGTTCTAATTAGCTTAACTGGTATAAATTAAAATAATATTTGTTTTAGCTAAGATTTATCGTTGATCTAGCGAAATCTATTCAACAGTTTCAAAATGGCGGCAAATCATATCTTGAAAAATTTAATAAAATGTTTATCTTTAATAGCGATGTAGAACGAAACACAAACGAATTGAAACATACTTATACTAATTAGTAGTACTAGTATCAATTTTAGTATGGTTTTCTTTATTTTACTTAAGAATTATAAACCAAAAGTTGTAATCAAAATTAGTAACGTTCTTTTTACCGAAGCACAAACAGAGAAAGCAAAACGTGTTAGCTTATAATTATTACGCGTTTCACACTGAACCTATTTACGTGCAAATATGCTGGAGCGAAGGACCGCAGAATCCCCAGGGGGTGATCACACGCATCATAAACTCAGAAAACATGCGCCTCTCCTTTCCTCACTGACGGAATAACACGGACTATACTCTATAATCTACACTCTTACCTTTGTTATTTCAAACAAATGTTCTACATGTACAAAATTAAGTAATTAAATAATAATTTAATTATCACGTCATGCTAACGAGATAGAAACGAATTTACATAAACATTTTTAAAAAAATCTTTTTTAGAAGTATAATTTCTGGTAGCCGTTAACAAAATGGTGTCACTTTCTTAAAAATGCAATAAACTTTACGATCTGCCATATTCCCATTTTCCATAAGAGGAAATGACGTCGGGCCCAAATTTCAATCTATGAAAGCCAGTAATGGTGCTTACACAAATTTCGTTATTTTTATCGGATTTAAAAAAATAATGATTCATTTTGTTCATAATAAAATGGGCAATATTTTATGTAATTGAAGTAGTTTTCATAAAATATAATATCAAAAAGTTATTCACAATCAACAAATTTTATTGGTCGCCATTTTGAAAATTTTCAAGATAAAATGTAGATACTTTTTTAAACAGTCGTTGATACAAATACGTATATGTTACAAATTTCATGAAGCCACCTTTAACCATTCTCAAGATATACATTGTTTCTTATGAAAAACAAAATGTCGGCCAGACAGAAAACGAAGCTTTTTTGCACCCGTGTTTATTGGAATTTTTCGTCTAATTTTGATGTGGAGAATCACGCCCTGAATTCTTGCAACCTTTTTTCTAATCACTCTGTTATAGGTAGGGTAAAAGTGATTTCAATATTATCATCAATAAAATGTCTATCACCTTTTACAGGCCTGTACTACTGATTGTGTTAGTATTGTTACTAACACAGACTGTCTCGCTGGCGTGACTGTAGTTAATTTCCGGAAAATTCTTTATCTTACCATTTTTTAAGTTTCGATTCCACCATGATAATTAGCATTAATATCTGCATATATCAGCATTTTCTACTTTAAAATTGTGTTGAAAATAAAAAAAAAATAACCCTGATCGCCATCAAATTAAATTACTTAATTTCAACGGATTTTGAAAGTTCAAAATTCTAATTTATACGGTTTTTTTAACGCTGATTACGATGGTGACAGTCAGATTTTTGAAAATATTTAGGGCAACAATTTAGGAATTTTAAAAGATTTTGAAATTACCGCAGTTTTGAAACTGTTAAAATTGAGAACCAGATTCTGGATCTGGTCTCATGATTGTCGTTCCTATAGGACGTTTTACAGCGGAAATTCTCCGATAAATTATATTCTAAGCATGATTCATTTAAATGAACAAAGTTTTTTTAACACAAAAAAGGGTAACCCGGTTTGATTGTTTTTATTGAAAACCGATACAGATTTTCCGCGACATGAGAGATTTTTTCGCGATACACAAAAAATTCAGATGAAGTTTTCAAAACAAGTCTACTAAAAGAAAAGTTTTTGAAAACGAAAAACAAATTACTTTCCGTTACAAAATATAAATTGGAGTTAGTCTGAAAGAGATTTGAAATAACATGTTTAGAATAATTGGATCCGAGTGAGACAGAAGATTTTAAATTGATTATTGTGAACGCGCCCATGTACAGCGACAGAGATAAAACATTTACCCATTAAACGGAACTACGTAATTGTTTTCATATTAATAAACATCACTTGAATTCTAATCCAGTAATTATTATTTTAATTAACTCTGCTTAAACTATAAATTAATTAATTTTATAATCGAACAATATAACCAGACTGGTCAGTTATTTAATTAATTATTGTTTTCCAAAACAAAATACTAAATTACAATTAAAGGAAGTATACCAGTATCATTGTATTCGAACGATCGGGTTCGAATCCCGAATTAAACTATGATTCTTCTGTGCAATTAGCAATAGAGGTTACCAGTCTGGGGTAAATAATAATATTTTATATCAGAGATTATCCTGAGTGAAATGTCTCGGAACGAAACAGTACGGAAGAATTACCGTACTAGAACCAAGATATAGCCTTGGAATAAATAACCCCGTTGGTATGCGTGAACTTATAGCACTATGTCAAAAGCAGCGATTTGAAGACCGGAGAGGAGCGGACTACTCATTCAAAACCAAACATATTGTTTGTAATGTAAGTGCGGCCACTGAAAGCGTAACTGCGCTTAGCCGAGTCAAGCGGCGTCCGCTCCACGTATCTTCGTCTCTATCTAATTTCGGTTCTGAAGCTGACCACGCCTTCAAACTTATTCTTTCTCATTATCTTAGTTACCATTGCCTAGGTTCAAGTTTTTAAACATTGTAGTTCCTAGAATCCTTTATAGTATATTTAGATTTTCAAAAGATCAATTCGTTCTTTAAACTGACAACCCAGCTTCTGGTTATCGTTAATGTCTACTGCATTTTTCAACTGCACACTGATCCCTTGGCCTCATTATTCTAACTGGCATTAAGTATGAATATATATATATATATATATATATATATATATATATATATATATATATGTGTGTGTGTGTGTGTGTGTGTGTGTGTGTGTGTGTGTGTGTGTGTGTGTGTGTGTGTGTGTGTGTGTGTGTGTGTGTGTGTGTGTGTGTGTGTGTGTGTGTGTGTGTGTGTGTGTGTGTGTGTGTGTGTGTGTGTGTGTGTGTGTGTGTGTGTGTGTGTGTGTGTGTACCTTAACCCCATGCATTGGGATCTCTGTCTGGGCGGACATAATTTCTCTAGCTACTCATTTTCTCATGAGTAAGAATGTAAATTAAATGTGCGGAAACTCACCTCATAAAAAAACTCTGGCCAAATGGAGTAGAACCTCCGTAGTAAGGATAAAGAGGAAAAAATTGAAGGGAATTAGCAGAGCATGCATCAGAAACTACCTCAATAAGAGTCTGGGAAGTCAGCAATTAGTAGTAGAGCAACCCACCTTGAATCCTCTCCAAATCCTAGACTTTGTGAAGAGATTATGGCTGGAGAAGGCGCCGTAACTGAGTATCTCAAATATAGAAAGAAGGACATAGATCTTCAAGGTCGCAGTGCAACAGTAACCCTAAAATTCATTCACTTATTCATCACTATCACACTTATAGTTTCACACGATCTCCACAGCACATAAATAAAAACAGCCTTATGATTTTACTGTTTAACCACACTAAATATTTTTTTATTTGTAACACCACTATTGTGGTGACATACAAGTAGATCAAATGTGCTAAATTGTATGGTGATCAATCATATTATTACGTGTAAAAAGACAAACATGCGAATTTATAAGGGACCTTGGTATGTCAACGAAACCTATAAACAATGATATCAGCGAAATATATTTTACTAATAAAAAAACAAATTAATTCAACAAGGGTTGTTTTTCATACAACCTACTTTGTCATCCGACCTGGTGTCAGTTATTTTTATAAATGCCATGATAGATTGCCTGTCATGACGTTGATTGACAGATATGTAACACTTTGCATACGTCTGATTGATCAGCGTGTTATAAAAAAATATTTTTCTTAAATGTTCATACGTAGCCTATTTAAATTTAAGATTTTACTTTTACTTGTTTTCATATCGTGAGGTTTAAAAAATATCGCGGCTGTCACTAAAATACAGTTTTTTAAAAATCTAATTTGATTGTCATAATTAGCGTTAAAATCCGCATACATTAGCCTTTTTAAACTTTCGAATTGCATTGAAAATACGAAAATGAACCCTGACCGCGATCAGATTCGTTTTAATTTATTTTAGTTGGTTAAAAAAAATTCAAAATGCTAATTTAAGATTACGATTGTAAAATCATATTTTAAAATTTGCCGCTATTGTGATAGTGTTTAAAGAATTTTGCGAGGTAACGAAAATTTTCCAAGCTACTACCAAAAAGTTTTATTCCAGTCGGACCAACGTGAGCTTCCTAAAACACACACACACACACACACACACACACACACACACACACACACACACACACACACACACACATCTTTGAGAGACTATAGATCTGTTTTGCTGTTCATTTCAAGGTCCTGAGTTTAAGTCTTACTATGATTACTGTCCAGTAATTAGATATCCTATGGAAATTTGCTAAAAATCATAACACCTGTTTTCTAAAATGTTCAACATTATTTTCTAATAACGGCCATTTGGAACAATAATTTTTCAAAATGTAATTATACCATCGTAATCAACGTTACAGTATGAACAGTGCTTTTTAAATGTTCTTAAAGGAGTAGATTTCTTTAATACAGTATTAAGAAAAATATAAGACGATAGAACACTATAAAATTTGACGAGAATGGTTTCTGTAGCTGTCTAAACCAAAAACTACAGTATAGGGGTTAACGGGAAAAATTTAGGGGTAGTTAAGTGATAAATAAAATCTTAAGGATAAAGGACAATTTATTTTTTGTTATCTAACGTTGGATATCATTTAAAACAAGAAATCTTATTGATTCCGAATATTTGAACGTAAAAATTATACAGAGCCTCTTCAAAAGTTCAAGTTTTTCCTTTCTTTAATTTTGACATTAGTTCAAAAAAATTTCGAAAAATTTATAAACATAGTTTGATTCAAAACAAAAACCGTTATTTTAGAATTTATCGATATTTTATATAGGTCTTCTACTTTGTTCTTTTCTCTTTTAGTTTAACTTAGGAAATTTTCCAGTTTTTCATTGTAAAATTGTTTTCACGATAGTTTTTCCATTATTTACTCACTCTTGGTAGAAATATATATAAACTAGCTCCTGTAGTGTTATTTATTAGTTTTACAATGACATAGTTCAAGCCAGCTGTTGCCCTTGTTCAGAGTTATTTAATGTGCAAAGTCAGCTGTTGAATTTTTCATTTTATTCTCATTTCCAGGATAACATATTGCTTTATAAAATATAAAAAAAGCATTATTACGCTTAAGCCACAGACATTTTTTCACAATTGCACAATAAAAGTTATGTATGATTATCAAAATCTGCTCAATTGGTTTTGATAATTTCTGCCTATTTTCTACAGTTTCTCTACAATTTCCGAAACTTGTTTTTGGCGAATGTACGTAAAGAAATTCTTTATGTTTATATTACATTTATTGACTTAAAATTTACTTTTAATCAAAATCGTCGGAGCCCATTTTAAGTAAATCAGATTTTAAAAGTGTTTACAATAAAAAGTATTGAAAATTTTGTTCTTAAAATATTAAAAAAGTCACTAAATTTAAGTAAACCTGCCTTTTTTATTATTTTATTTACTTGTATTCCTCTTTTGATATTTACCCCAGTTTAACCCTAGGGGATTAATTTTAAGGAAACTTCTTTTTCATGCATTTACAAATTTTTATGAATTAAATGCTTCGCACCTTTCTGTAAACAGTATTTATACTTTTTAACATGAATAATGTTTTTTTACTTGTACATTTTAAGAAATATTTCAACTACTCAATTTTAAATTTTTTGAAACCTTATATTTTTTTTAAATTTTGTTTTGCAACCATATAAGAATAGAGGAAAGTTTTAACTTCATCCAACATCAAATCATCAAGGTCCGATAGACTGTATTTTTACTTTTACAAACATCAACCCTTTAAGGGTAGTATTTTGGTTAAAGTATAAAGTAAAAACAATTTTGCTTCAATTATCCCACCATATAAGCGGTAATATGAGGAACGGGGTTTTGCGTTTACACACTAACTTACCCTCACTTCAAACCCTTAGTTTAAAATTTTTAAAATAAATTCTTCACAATCACTTAGGAATTAGAGAAAAGTTTACAATTAAAAAAATTTCACATTTGAAACTTTCGAGGTGGAATTTTGTAGCAAACATCAGCTCTGTATGTTTTTTGGATCTGGAAATACAGAGGCAATAAAACAATTTTTAAGTTCGTTCGTACCCCATTTTTAAACTTTAAAGTTGGAATTTTTCTAAACGGTTTCAATGCCAGTACGTAATAGCCAAGACCAACGTAATGACAAATTTGAAGTTTTTATGCTCTATAATTATGTAAATTTTGTGATGAGTGAAAGACACATTGACCATTCTCAAGTCGTCTACCCTACACCCTCTATCTCTAATAGTGTGGAAAGCGTAGCACGCCACATTTACCAACAAGACTGCTCTGCGCTAACTTCTCTTCTAAATCTGAACTATAAATCCAATTCACTATATATACATATATATATATATATATATATATATATATAATTATTATTAATATTATTTGCGTATAGACTCTGTTGGATCACGCAAAGTACTCCGACTCATGTCTTGTTCCTTCTAATCCTCCACACCTATCTCATCCTGTCCCCATGGACCCTCTTCCGCTCCTCCGTCCATTTTACCCCTGCTCTCTTTGGAATTTCATTATATGGGATCTTGCAACCGAACATCTTTCCCCTGTATGTGTTCCTATCTTCAATGTCTGTTGAGTCTATTTCTGCGTCATGTAGGTCTATTCTGACTTGTGTGATCCACGACGTTGTTTATTTGACTCTTTGTATATAATTGAGGATTCTATTGGCAAGTCTTGTTGTTGGGAGTCTACTGATGTGTCCATAGAATTGAAGCCTCCTTCTTCTGATATCTGCTGCCAGGTTCGATAACTTCTCTGTGGTCTTCCGGGAGTGCAACCTGTATCCGTCTTCTATTAATCTCGGGACAAGGATCTTCCTCAAGATTTTACGTTCTTCCTTCAAAATGTCTTCCATGGTAGCTTTAGTGTGGAGTGCTAGCGTCTCGCTTGCATATAATACCTCCGGTTTTATGACTGTGTTGTAGTGTCTGATTTTTGTGGGCGTCGACATACATCTCTTATTGTAGATATCACGCATTATACCAAGAGCCCTCGTCATTCTCAGTAGCCAAACCCTTTGCGCAGCCTTCTCGCCACCTGTGGGTTCAAGAATTTCTCCCAGATATTTGAAGTGCTTGACTCTGTTTATCTTACCATATTTTGTGTTTAGTTCTTTAATATTTAATTTTGAACAGAAGCGTTCGGTTTTTTGAAACGAGATCTGTAGACCGACCCTCTCTGCACATTCCTTAGAACTTCTATCTGTTTAATCGCTGTTGTTTCATTATCTGTGAGTATGGCTAGGTCATCTGCAAAAGCTAGGCAAGTTTGTTGTCCTTAGGTCTTTCAAGTCAAACTGGTTTTCAGTGCCCTTCAATTTTTAATTCGTTCTCCCATTCCGTGATAACTTTGTCCAACACCAGATTGAAAAGGAAAGGCGAGAGTCCATCTCCTTGACGTATATATATATATATATATATATATATATATATATATATATATATATATATATATTGTTACTGTTTTGTCTTTATTCTACATATAGCAACTTTATAAAATGTTACCAATATTTTACTGTATTTTTTTATTTTAATAGTACAAGTCAATTTTTAGGGTTCGCATATTCTTATAATTTCACGCTTATCCGTCTGCATTGTCTGTATGTCTGTCGGTAAGGCACCTCTAACTCGTAAAGAATATGATAGAACACCATAAAATTTGACTAGAAAGGTTTCTGTAGCTGTTTAAACCAAAAAAATACAGTATAGGGGTTAACGGGGAACATTTAGGAGTAGTTAGGCCTAAGTGACAATAATTTTAAGGATAAAGGACAATTTACTCGTCTTTTTACTTATCAAACTTTGAATATTATTTAAAACAAGAAATCTTATTGATTCCGAATTTTTGCACATAAAAAGTGCTCTTATTATACAGAGCCTCTTCAAAAGTTCAAGTTTTTCCTTTCTATAATTTTGACGTTGTTCAAAAAAAATTTCGATATATTTATAAACCCAGTTTGGTTCAAAAGAAAACCCGGTATTTTAGAATTTATTGATATTTTATATAGGTCTCCTACTTAAATCGTCCACTACAAATCTGTACAATGTGTACTGAGTGACTGGCGCTGTCTAGTCCGCGTCGCAGTAGTGCAGACGACACGAAAACTGATCAATTCTTGTTAGAAATTTATATTGTATTTGATACGTAAGACATTGTAAGAATTGAAATATAAGTACATAAGAAATGCACTTTAGTTGCAAGTTTACAAATGCAAAACGGATACTATTTTACAAGATAACACCCCCTACGGATTTGCTTTGAAAGTATGTGTTTTACCATTTTAGTGTACTAACACTCTCCTTGCTAAACGCTAAACAGATCCTTGTTGACTTGATTTCACCATGCAGGAACATACTTAGCTCGATAACCCAGTTCTGATATCCCAAGAGTACAACACCGATCCATTACCCCTACGCCCCATTTTAAACTAAAGACACCTGGGCTTTAGTGCTGTCTTTCCGGGATATGTTTTTGTAAGAAAAAAATACTTTGCTAAATAAAGCATTCTTTTTGTATGTATGTTGTAATTGTTTTTATTTATACAATGTCGACTATTTGTTATAAACACGTTAAATTCTAATAAATGGTACTTTAATCAGGAAATCGTTATCGATGACCTTTTTGCAAATCTGCTTCTATCACGTCAGAGCTGGCATGTCAGAGGTGCTTTACCGGTGGTCTGCTGTGTCTTCGGACTTCCGCACCTCATGGTCGTAGATTCGAGATGTAGTTACAGCTGTAAGCTTTTTCGTTTGCTATTAATACCGCTCCTTTGGTTTTACGCATTTTTTTTTTATTTTTTTTTTTTTATTTTGGTCGCTCTTGACTTGGCGATGAAAGGATCTGTTGTGTATTAAACGTCTTGTGTTATAGTTCAATGTTGGTGCCCTTCTGTGAGTTTTAGCAAAACCACTGTCTAACTCATTCTGATGGAGGTCCTCAGAGCCCTGGAAGTCAATACCCTTTACCCATTCTGGGTCATCGTCATAGATTATGTTGGCCTGTAATTTCCTCTTCCTTCCTGCATAACCTAGACATCGTTGGTTTCTCAGCGGTGCATTCCTATCCTGTTCATGTCTAAATCAGGCCACAGTGCTTTGTAATAAGCCCATAAGTTTCCTGAATTTCCAACTCCCCAGGATATTAATGTTCCTGGAGGCCACAGTCTTCCATTCCTTTACGTCCTAATTATTTTGTGGCACAAATATTAACATTAATTCAAAAAAGCTTTAATTAGTATTTTGAATACTTTAGGCAAATATACCTTTTTGTAGCTTCAAACGTTTAATATTTATCGTTGACGAATTTCGGAATCCTTCATTTTCAAAATTTCTTGCATGAGTACAGCAAAACGTTTTGGAAATGGAAAGATTCCGAAACGCGTCGACAAATATAATTTCTTCGATTTTAAGAAAGGCAGAGAAATGCTACAGAATTTTGTTATCACAACTAAATTAAAAAAATAACCAAAAGTCTAGGCTGTTTTAATTTCTATTTTCCAAGCTCAGAGATAGAATCCAACGCCATCTATATATACTTTTCTTTGCTTGTATTCACTGTGATTCGATTTTAAAATAAATACTTTCTTATCATTGCTATTATTATCGATTTAATTTAATGCACTAAGAAACTACAAAATAAGCACAGACTTATGTTAAACAAACCTAGTACTCTGGATAATTATTTATTATTTTTTTTTTTTTTGTGCGTGTGTTTATCGTCTCACTATTGTGCACACTTGAGCTAATGCAGACAATGGGATGATTTATAGCGTATGAAAATGCCAAGCCCTGGCCGGGAATCGAATCCGGGTCCTCGGGGTGAAAACCCAGTACGCTATCAACTAGACCACCGAGGCGGCTAAATTTATTACTTCAATCATTATTGTTCTTCTCATTAGCACTTTATTATTTTTAAAATTATTTTTCTTATTATTGATTAAATCGGTAATTAGGGTCTACAGAAATGTGATGAAAAAGTCCATATTTCTCTGACAGTATAAGTCATTGTTTCACATCATGTGCATTAGCAATCGTTTTTAAACTATGTGGTGTGGCAAAGACCGGTGCTACAAAACATTATATCGATCATCACTTACATTGCGAAGTTTATCCCCTTGAATTTACTCTCCTTGCCGTTCCCTACAACGCTCCCTACAAATTTTCCATTGTTCAAAGCAGTGCTGGAAAACTGCTTGTGTCAGCTTGTTGAGAACCTTCGTCGCTTTTGCTTTCACTGCTTCCACACTGTAAAATCTTCTCCCCTTAAAATCCGATTTGACCTTAGAATAAAAAAAAAGTCAGAAGGAACTAGGTCGGGCATATAGTAAATGGGTGGGTGATCCAACACGGTGATTCCGTCTTTCGCAAAGAATGCCTTCACAGACAAATCAGAATGGGTATTGTCTTCAAGACAAATCCAGGAATTGCTCTTCCACAAATCGGGTCTACGTCTGCTCATGCGTTCACAAAAAGCTGTAAGAACCTTGTAATAATGTTAGTTGACCGTCTGACATTCGAGGAACCAGTGAACGTATACGATTCCACGCGTATGAAAAAACAATCATTGTGACCTTTAATTTTTATTGGATGATTTTCGATTTTTTGCAGTGGTTAGGTGGACCTCTTCCAATGCATCGATTGGTACTTTGTTTCAAAATCACAGTTTAAAAAACATTATTAATCATAAGTAATCATTCTGACTAAAAGTTCTGGTTAATTATCAGTGTCGATTGAAAGTTAGCACAAATGATAATTCTCGTTTAGAAAAAATATTGAATTTCCATTAATTTTTATAAGCAGGTGTTTATATTTTAAATCGTTAGTCATTAACAGGAAAAAACAAAACAAAAAACAAAAATCAGCTACGGTGCTTATCAACCCCTCAAGCTTACATTTATAAGTAGATACTTCAACCCATTAATTTCAATCACAAGCAGGGACTAATTAATTGAGGGAGAGTCGTTTTAAAAGTAATTAATTTTTCAAACAGGAGTAAAATTAATTCCAAATTGCCTTTCCTGAAAAGTAAAAACCGATCACGCAGAAAATAAGGAATATTTAAATAAGCTTTGCATCAAACATTTTCTAATCATTTTTGTTAAATATTGATTTTTGAAAACAATAAAAATTCACTGCATGTTTTATAATTAAAATACGAAAGACTGAACAAAGTGCTAAAACCTAATAACTTGGCGTCATTACTTTAAAACACATTATTTACAGATTGCTTGTGAAATTCAAATAACCGCAAAACGCATACTAGAATACAAACACAAAATCCACAACATACAGTAGTAAAAACACACAAGGCAACTAATTTTTTTTTTTTTTTTTTTAACGTCCCACTATTGTGCACACTTGGGCTAATGCAGACGATGGGATGATTTATAGCGTATGAAAATGCCAAGCCCTCGCCGAGAATCGAACCCGGGTCCTCGGGGTGAAAGCCTAGTACGCTATCCACTAGACCACCGAGGCGGCTAAAGGCAACTAATTAACTTATAGGTAAACAAATTTACACAGCGTTGTAAAACAAGTGTACAAACTAAGTACAAAAAAAACACATGAATGCATAAAAATATTCACAAAAGATAAAACTGCTACTATAATCGATATATATATATATATATATATATATATATATATATATATATAAATACACACACACACACACACACACACACACACACACACACACACACACACACACACACACACACACACACACACACACACACACACACACACACACACACAGGAAAACAAAACTCAAAACATACAGTGAGACAAGAAAAACATTCAAGATAACAATTATTTATTACAAAAATAATTACTTAAATAAATTTATTTGTAACGCTAACCTTCTTTTTTGTGTAACTTTTATTATTTCAAATTTAGTACTGCACAGATTCTTGGATAACAAAGGCCTATCTTCATTTTCAAATTGTATTAATCAGGTTTTTTTGGTAATGTTTACGTATGCCTAAAAGATAGTATTTATAATTTTAAATACCCGTTAATTTGAAGTTGGTATATCTAAAAAAACAAATGTTTTGCACAAAGCATTTCCAAATACCAAATTTGATTTGACGGACACATATTCCAGGAACATTTGTATAATCTTGAGAGAATACAAAAGAATCCAAATTCATCTAAAACCTTAATATTTTATTTACTTTATACATCATATTTTTTCTTTTAAAATACGATACCAAACATAATACAAAAGCAGACTAGTTGAGCATGTTGCAAATCTGCTACACAAATTGACAAAAGTCTGAAATTCGGTTAACCAAAATAATTCGAATCTTTTGGTTCATATATAGATTTTTTTCAGTATTTTGGATGATAAATGATGTAATTTTAATGAAAATATAGAGCCAGATTTGAAAAACATTAATGTTTGTTAATTTTTAAAAAGCAATTTTTAAAACAAAAATCTAAACATCTTAAAACGGTTTCCTCGTTAACTATCTTTAACTTACACTCTGTATTTCATTGATGTCGGTTGATTTGTTTAGTCTTCAGAAATATTCATAAATTTAGATACAGAAAGATTTCAAAATAGAAACTAACAAGGTCTAAAAACTACTGCGTATACTTTAAAATTTCAAAATAATTTTTTTACATAATTACTTCTTGTGTGTGCGTGTGCGTGTGCGTGTGTGTATGTATGAATGTATGTGTGTGTGTGTGTGTGTGTGTGTGTATATATATATATAAATATGTATGTATGTATATATATTTTTCTACTTTTTCTCAAAAACGAATCTAACGATTTTTGTGAAATTTTGTATACAAAAGTTTTCTGTTGTCAGGAATCGATTGCAACATGTCTCATATCTGTACAAATTTGCTATGTAACTAAATTCACGCGTGTACACTAAACAAAATACCTATACGGAGCAAAGATCAGTCATAATATACATATATTATGACTGGAATGAAGAAATCGAGATAACGGCAATAAAATATCTGACTTCAGTAGTATTAGATTAAACTAAAAAAGTACATAAAACACCTTCCATGGGCTTCCATTCCTTTGAGACAAAATGGTTCAATTGGTTGGAAAGAGAGAGGCAAAAAGTGTAGAAAGTTTAGGCAAGATTAAAGAAGCCACAAAAGTTTGTTCTGTAAAAGCTTTTTGAAAAACTTCGTTAAAATGAACAAAGAGTCTCGTAAGCTCCTACTCTTTGAAAAGTTTTATGAATTAATTCTTTATACAGGGTGGCTCACGTTTTGGCCCGGCTTTGTCGACCCATCCGGCTTATTTCTTGGGTCGTGTTAAACATGAAATACTGTCATGAAAAATATCAGATTATGTTGTCGAAATGCGTTAGTTCTTCTTATTTTTTAAATAAAGTTATAAAGGATCGAATTCTTACCAAACGTTGGGTATTTTTATTTGTAGTTTTTCACAGATTTGTACTTCTAACTTCCAAATTGCTTTTAGTAAAACATACATTTACACAAATTTTTGTTATTAAATATAACACCATTTTGAATTAGGTCTATTAAGAAGTACAATAATACATCTAGAAGTACAAAAAAATTGCAAAATCCGGTATTCAACCCAGCGTAGATCAAATCGAATCGACCAATTTTAATGAAATTCTCTTTCCCATCGTATCTGAAGTTTTTTTTTATTTTTCACAATGTTTAGTTTTTATAATTTCTAATAAATTTCTCAAAATCAGAGCATGAGATGTTGCTCAAATTTCATCAAATTATTCAGTCTACAAAATTAGAAAAAATGTTTTGTATTAACCTTTTCAAAATGAACAACAAAATAATTATAGAATTCTATAATTTTTAAGGTTTGTTTCAAATGTGGTACTAAAATAGAATTTTCTGAAAGGAATATAAGGTTTAGGACAAGTTTCTGAATTTGGTTTTTAAATTTCCGGATTTTTTTTTTTTTTTTAATATGTCTTGAATTGAATTTGACACAGATCAAAGTCACATTTTCCACTCAAGTTTAAATAAAACCAGTATAGTCACTAAAAATACGTTATCTTGTTTCTGCACTGTCTGCTTATTAACAGAATTCACTGCCAGTGACGTCATTTTAATACAAAACACGTACACAAAGCAAGTACGGTAACAAGTTAAACAAAAGGCGGGAAGGAAACGGAACTGGAATCAATGAAAGGCTGCCAGCGCTATCTACACGGTGGTTGGGTTATAGGGACTGTCTGCAATAACCAATAAATTTCTCACAATAAATCTGTTTTTTTCAAAAAAAAAAAAAAAAAAAAAAAAAAAAAAAATAGCTTCCATTAAACTAAAACCAAAGTTAACAGATTGGAGGGTTTGTTTTCTCTAAAAACTCAACCAATTAATATTTGAAAATCAGCAATAAGGACATTATCATTCATTAAAATATGCAGATGTTATTTATAAAAAAAATTAACAGCATTGAAAATAAACATATGAATGATAACCCTTAAGAGAATTATGAGAGCGCTTGCTGCTGATGGCATATGGCGGCAGATTGTTCTACTACAGATAAATAGATAATACTTCCAAGGTAGTGATCTAAGGTGTGAAGTTTTCCAAAATTAAAGTATGGCCTACCCAACAACAACAACTGATAATGGATGCAATATCTGAAGAAAAGTGGAAAAAATAAAATGTTCAAAACATTCTCCTTTTTAATAAATATGATCTCCTTGTTTCTTATTTTTAAATAAACGTTTTTAAAAAGGGATCAGTTGACTTTGGTATCGTTTGCATTACTGTGATGTAGACTAGACGTCGACTATCACTCAGTGCTTCTTTTAAAAAGTCCAAACATGAAAATTACTTCTGAATCGTATTCTATATAATTTTACCCACATTGCTAAGATCAAACGGCATAAAAAACCTTCTAAATTTGTTGGCGACTTCTTCAAACCACGCTCTTGTTGAAGTCCGTAAATGCAAAAATTTGTAAAATAACGAACAATTCTGAAAACTATTTTTTCATTTTGCTTAAATCTGGAAAGTTCTAAAACTTGAACATTTAAACTTTCAAAGATGTCAAGCTGCACACACACACACACACACACACACACACACACACACACACACACACACACACACACACACACACACACACACACACACACACACACACACACACACACACACACAGAGAGAGAGAGAGAGAGAGAGAGAGAGAGAGAGAGAGAGAGAGAGAGAGAGAGAGAGAGACAGACAGACAGACAGGCAGAGACAGAGAGAGATTTTGAGTTCTTTGGAAACTAGCACATTTTCTAGTTTCGAATTTTACCTCATAAGAGATAAATAAAAAATTTTAACAATAATTATGTCTTACTAAGATTTTACTTGGCTATCTCTAAATATTTTACGCGGTAAACTATTCTTTAATAATCTAAAATTAAGGGAATATATTTAATATAAAATATCGTTGGCGATTTACTTTTAACTTTTACTACAAAACTTGTTTATTTTATGTTATAATGTGTTAAATAAATTTTTATAACAGTAAAAAGATGTTCCTTTATGTAAAACTGAATATTCTTTCTGCCCTGTAACAGGTAAGTCCATTTGGTATTGCCGCGGGGGGACGGTTGCTGAATTATTCATGCCGCCTTTCTGGGAAGACAAACATTGGCTTCCGTCCGTCGAAGAAAAGATTTTACTTTCCCGGAAATTACCATTACTAAAACACCAGGTCCTGTGTAAAGGTAAAAAACAGGTTAGTGTAACTTCTGGAATATTTTATAAGACTCCCGCGCAAACAGAATATTCGTTATGATACAAAATAAGGAACAGAGGGATAATAGTGGTTATATCTTGGGATAATAGTGGGTATATATTGGTATAATAGTGGTTATATCTTGGGATAATAGTGGTTATATATTGGGATAATAGTGGTTATATTTTGTAATAATAGTTGATATGTTTTAAGATAATAGTGGAAATATCTTAGGATAATAGTGGATATATCTTGGGATAATATTTGATGTATCTTGGGATAATAGTGGATATACCTTCGTATAATAGTAGTTGTATATTGATATAATAGTGGATAAATACTGGGATGATAGTGGAAATATCTTGGGATATATTTTGGGATAATAGTGGAAATATCTTGGGATAATAGTGGATATACCTTGGGATAATAGTACATGTATCTTGGAATAATAGGGAATATATCTATATCTTGGAATAATAGTGGATGTATCTTGGGATAATAGTGGATGTATCTTGGGATAATAGTGGATGTATCTTGGGATAATAGTGGATGTATCTTGGGATAATAGTGGATGTATCTTGGGATAATAGTGGATGTATCTTGGGATAATAGTGGATGTATCTTGGGATAATAGTGGATGTATCTTGGGATAATAGTGGATGTATCTTGGGATAATAGTGGATGTATCTTGGGATAGTGGATGTATCTTGGGATAATAGTGGATGTATCTTGTGATAATAGTGGATGTATCTTGGGATAATAGTGGATGTATCTTGGGATAATAGTGGATGTATCTTGGGATAATAGTGGATGTATCTTGGGATAATAGTGGATGTATCTTGGAATAATAGTTGAGGAAATTTTATATTTTGAATATTCACGTCAATAAACTGCTTCACTGGCGAGATGCACGAGAATTTACAAAAGTATTTTGTTTTTGTTCCACACTATTTCGTACATTTATTACCTCACTGTCCTGAACCGCACACATTCCTTTTTCAAATTGCATTGAAAATAGGACAATGAACTGCGCAGTCAAATTAAATTTTTTAAATTCAACGGATTTTGAAAAATTCAGAACGCCAATTCATGGAGCTTCTAACGTTGATTACTATGGTGAAATATGATTTCAAAAAATATTTAATACTAGTAAGTTATGAGTGTTTAAAAACTTTAAATGACCGCCATTTTTAAAATGACGAATTTTTCTGGTTAACCAGCTTATACAAGCTGCTACTATAATCGATATATATATATATATATATATATATATATATATATATATATATATATATATATATACACACACACACACACACACACACACACACACACACACACACACACACACACACACACACACAATACCAACAACTTCTCAAAAAGTGATCAAAAAGTTGCAATAGCGATTTCAAGGTTCGGGTCAGGGACTTACCATGACGGTCCATCCAAGAGTACATTTTTCCAATAAAATTCGCTAAAAATTTATTCAATGGCAGCCAGGGACAATTTTCTTATTTTTATTGTAATATACTTTTAAAGTAAAAATGTAAATTTATGAACATTATGACTGTAAAATTAGATTTGTATTATATTCAAAAGAATAATCTTTAAAATTTGCTTCCATCACGTTAGCGAAGAATATAGTTCGTCATTTTTTTCACTGCAGATTTTTCCTTTAATTGTACACATACAAAAGTTCAACTTACTGTGCTCCTCTAAAACACATTTGTCAGACTAATTCTCAAACAGATTTCTTAAAACATGACAGTAAACATTTTCTTCGGCAAAACAAATAATTTATTTTAATCACTATACAAACAAAAATTACAGTCTATTTATATTTAGGATTGCGGTAGCGTTCCGACCGTGTAAGAACGTCATTTCTGCCATTTAATACGCTTGTAAAAAAAGACCTGTATGCGCTGCAGTAAAACGCGAAATAAATAATATATAAACCCCAAAATGGCACGTTAAAGTGATTGAAAGTAAAGGCAGACCTAACAATTTGAGGTCTAAACTCTAACGAAAGCCTACTTCTCCTTTTACTTCCTAAACGTTTGCAGGGAAGTGTTAAATTGTTACAAAAATTAACTACTTAAAATAGATTTCTGATTCTTTATCACTGACAAAAGATTTCACTGTATTTAAAGTTGTATATGTGGAGGAGCTTTTAATGGATATAATAACTTGTGTCTAGAGTTCAAGAACGTCTGCAAAGTCATTTACAAACAAAACTTAGTACCTTAGACGCTCGATTTCACTTTTGACTGTTTTACAAGACTCGGTGGTCGATGTGGTAAGTACCACGTCTTCTGCGTCTCTGAATTGCGCACCTTAATGTTCTTAGTTCTAGCTGCAATTACTTCCGTTGCTTTTCCCTTACCGTTTACGCTGATCTCTCGCCCTCATTAGTCTAACTGGCATAAAGTTTGGACGTTAAGCAAAGAAGAAAAAAATCAAGTAATAAATTTAGCAGCTGTTATCAACAATTAGCAATGGCTTTGTAATTAGATTTGCTTAATTTCATTTTTCGCTTTATGTATCGATACTTTTGTTCATGTTTAAATATTTTCTATCGAAAACAGCGATCGGATAATTAGATAATCTTAGAGCCTAATTATCTATGCTCTTAAAGAGTGAAACTTACATTTGTAACTGTTGATTGATCGGATGGTAAACGTTACAAGGTTTGGTGGCTCTGGAACCGCAAGCAAAGGATTTATTATACAACCAAGCCACTTAGATATTTGTTCAGTTGACTGGTTTTCTCAATGACCATTTTGAACACTTCACAGAATAGCTCATTTAACAAGAAGTCCTTAGGATCCAGAAAACCAAATATCATTTTTCTTTTGCTGACAAGAACTTCACATTGGTTACACTATTGCCTAGAGGTGATACTATCTGTGAAATACTGTTATATGTGAAAACTGATACTGCTACTTTTCAATATCTGTTAAATTAAACTGTGAGTAACTGTGAACTATGAAATAATGTCTGGCTGTCCTGTTATGTAGCTATTGCTTCTTCAAATAGGCTAATATAAATCAGAAAAAAACAGACAAACAAAATCAGGTATTTTATCTACACAAATACACAATTTGTCTATACAATTATTCTTCTACACAACACTACTTGCGCAAAAAATATTCGCTATACTAAATAAATAATACCAACAACAAGCTAAATCTGCGCGCGCAGTTAGCAATATCAACATTTATCCTCGTCTCAGTAATTCCGCACTAACATAAGTGAACTGAAAATTTCACAGTTCACAGTTAGTGTGTAGATAGGTAGGACCAACTGTGAACTCATTACGCATGTGCAGAGCAAAACGACGCGATTTTAGCGGAAATAAAAGAAACTAGGGATACGGAGATTTCAGTTCACAGTTCACAGTTAGTAACAGTCATTCACTATTAGATAAATATGTAAAATTTGACTATCTGTGAAAACGTAGCAGTTCTGTGATATCTTTACTATCTCTACTATTGCCGTTTCTCATCCATTTCACTTGATATACACAAAGTTTCTCCATGGTAAATTCCTAACTGATCAGAAGAACTGACAAGCCACAGGGCCCTTCTGTCTCTCGCGTTAATGACTGACAAACCTCATGTTTTTAATTACAGTTTTGAGTAAAAGTTATATTCCTCACTGCAGGTTTGATCTATGGATGGTTTCCTGCTTCTAAGTTTAATTGCGTTGCACATTTGCTGCCGCCATCTTCTCTTCTCAGTTTCCTCTTATTGGTAACTGTAGATAAGCCACAAAAGTATTTCCAAGCAAACAATATAACATTTCACTTTTTAAATATAGTGTTAGAACACTTCATAATCGTTCCTAAATAAACTTTTACGATAACCCAAAGTCTGAGCTAAATTACTGTTCATTATGTTGATATTACCGCAAAACATGTGCCAATTAAGTAGGTAACATCATAAACAAATACGGGTAAGATGTTTTAAACCGCTGCCAAACCGCTGACCGCATTCTGTGTTGGGACAGAACAACGAAACCGTTGCAGTAAACATGTAGCGAATAAATTAAACAAAGGTGAAGTATAAACAAGATGGCTGTTGTTGGGAACTAATTAAACGTTGCTACGAACTGAGCGATGTAAAATGGCGTCGGCGTTGAAGTCAAGCGTGTCCCGAGAGATTCGAAATAAATGATGGCGCTGCCGCTGTTTTAGACCACACAACTTTGTGCGGTAGGACAACAATACATTCAGTTTCGCACGTGAACACTTCCAGTGAGATTTTCTATGAAAACAGCTGTTAATTTTACCACATTTTAGGACCTCAAGTTCATTCTTTTTACATTACAACTGATAAAGTGCAGACGTAGGTGATCAGGCTAAATTTGTTGAATCAAATTTTCGTAAATAATTCAACTTCTTATTTTGCTAATAATTAGATTAATACTCTATACTTTTAAACTGTTTACGTCCAAATATTCTGGTAAATTTTTCATGCATCTGGGTTTGTCGACTAAAGCTCAAACTTTCCGCTTACCGTTTCTGTCTACCTATGAGATTCATTATCCCCGTAAATATATGAGAACCTATCATCTTTCCCTCCACATTTCCGCTCTTAAAACGTGCTAGGGTTAAAACCAACTGGTAGCTGGTTTTATAAATGATTACAGTAACGATGACAAACTACACTGAACAAAAGTAGGTCAAATGCCATGTCAAATTAATGACCTGTAGATTAACAAACGTGTACTCTTTAAACCGTCATAGACGTGTTGACTTATAATCCAGAGCTCTGTAGATCATAACCACGCTCTACTACCAACTGTTATGAGTAGCTGGTCTTATAAGAGTTTTTAAAGACGATGAAAAACTATACTGATGAAGGGTCAAACTAACACACTGCATATTGAGATTGCCTAAAGTTAGCTTATAGTCTGCCAAAACAAACGCCAACTTCAATCAGTAGTACTCAGTCTAGCGTTTTACTCAAATTAAGCACACAACAATAAAATACAGCGCTAATCCATTAATGCTTCAGTGCGAAGCGGACTCTTTCTATGCCATCAGTGAATGACACTTGTCTGATTCGATTCATCCTTTAAAGTTGAAAAATAAATGGTCACGTCACCGATGTAATGCAGCAAAGTATTCTATCAGACCTGACACGCTAACGTCGGATGTACTTAACGATCTTTACCACTACAATAGAGTGAAAACAGTGAGTAAATGAAATAAAATAACCAATGAATTATAACGTAGACAGTTTTCCAGGTTACTTGATTGCGGTTTGAGTTATCAATTTTCGATAAATCTTTTGAATAAGTTGCTAAACTATGGATTTTTTTTGTGCACACTTGGGCTGATGCAGACGATGGGATGATTTATAGCGTAAGAAAATGCCAAGCCTTCGCCGGGAATCGAACCCGGGTCCTCGGGGTGAAAGCCTAGTACGCTATCCACTAGGCCACTGAGGCGGCTTGGAGTCTGCATGGACAAAACGTATTCAGAGTGGAGTTGTACGGTGAAAACACTAAAAGAAAAACCAAAGTAAAATACTGTAGTGCATAGTTAATGCATAGTCTTGAATGAATGAATATGTATGATTACTATTGCACTGTATTCGTGTAGATCTATTATGCTCCCTTTCTATATTCCTGAGATGCTCAGTTATAGCGCCTTTTCCAGTCCTCGTTTGTTTAGAATTTGGAGAAGATTCAAGGTGGGTAGCTCCACTACTTCTAATTACTGAATTCCCAGTTCCATATTGAGGTGCTTTCAGATGTTTGTCTAGCTATTTCTCTTTCAATTTTCGTTTCTCTTGATCGCCATTACGGAGGTTCTGCGTCACTTGGCCAACAATTTTTATTGTTCGGTGAGATCCCGCTCATTCTAGTTTATATTCTTACTTATGGAAATACCTACAAGTAGGTAAGGAAATGAGGTCCGCCTGTACAGAGTCCTGCTGCATGGGTACACTGAGAGGTCGCCAGGTCTCCGTTTGATACATCATTAGGTAATTCACTCAATCAGCTTTCGCTTTACACTTTAGAGTTAGCCAAACTATGTACAGTAGTAAATGACTGTTGAGTAGATGAGTGACAGCAGTATGAGCTAGAGGTAAGGTGGGTTTGGTAAGTCCATCAGCTGCTCATTTCAGCTGCCTCAGCCGGATAAGAGATAATCGAGGTAATAAATTCAATTATATGAAAAGAGGATAAAGAAATCTCAAAGCATTAAAATTGACAAAGATATTTGAAGACATGAAGTTATAGCTAGAAACAAATTTTACACTATGTTCGCAGCTTCAAAACAACCAAACTGATTTAATTTGAACAGTGCAACAGTAACACAAACAGTGAAAATATGACATCATTTTCTACAACAGAGAAAAAACTGTACATAATGATTTTATTCGACCAATAACCGCATTGGTCTGGTTTTGTATTTGCATTTGATATTTTGTTTAACTGTTAAAATATTTAATAGTTTTTAACCAAAAAATATTCCCTTTTTAGAACAACTTATCATTTGATCATTTTATTATCTGAAAAACCATTCTCCACTGTCCTACTTTTTACAACATTACAAGTTAACACGGTTAGGAAAGATATATTTACATTTACTTCAAACTCATATGTTACTGCGAAACGAAACTATAAAACGAAGTGAAAATATTTTTCCAATCAATTCCTCTAAAAGCTTCCACTTCCCTAAGATCATTTGCTATTGTTTAAAAACCTTTTACCTTTAAGTGTGTTCTGCGCTATTTCTTTCTGCAATAGGAAACAATATTCTTACCGTCTTTAGAAAGATACTTCAATGTAGAACGGGGATGCTCTGTTTTCTTGAAATTATTGAAAATTGTTAACATTAGGCTACTTAAATTTTAAAATGAACTGTAGATATTTGAAAGATTCAATTGTAAGAGTATATTTCAAGCAATGTCTACTGTGGAAGTGTCTATCTTTATGTGGATATTTGAATCAGGTTGTTTACAATACTACAAATGGAGGAAGATTAGCAAGCCTAAGTTAGTTTGCTATAACTGTAATCTTCGTTTAGTTTCAAATCTAAAAATACCATCGTTAGTTATTCTTTACTTTGTATCTATCTTGCTTTTTCGTTAGTTGAATTGGTATAAATAAAAGACGTTAAGTAACTAAATGGTGCAAAAACATAGTACAAATTTTGTCATATTCTAATATTTTGCTAAAATATCCAGCCAAAAAGCTATCGATAAAAAAAATTATCTGGATTTCATAAAATTTGGTACGAGCCTGCAAACCAAATTTTATGAAAATTATGGTTCGAAAGTAAGGTCTGAATCGAGAAGCACAAAACAAATTCGACAGCAGTCAGAGTTCATTTTGATTTTTTTTTAATTTACGCCCAAAGAGAAAATGTCTCTATTATTTGAAGTTCACTATGCTTGACTTGATTTATGTGCCTTCTTACCTGACCACATTTGAGCTGATTAATTTTGAGAAACTTAATGTATTTTTTCAAAAAGCGCTTCAACCAAAATTGGTTTAGTCTCCAGCGAATTGTGCACGCGCTTAACATACGTACACATATTCTCTATCTTTCTCTCTCTCTCTCTCTCTCTCTCTCTCTCTCTCTCTCTCTCTCTCTCTCTCTCTCTCTCTCTCTCTCTGTTTCTCTCTCTCTGTGTTTCTCTCTCTCTCTCTCTCTCACACACACACACACACACACTCACATTCTCCTTTCTTTCTTTCTCTCTCTCCCTCCCGCTCTCTCTCTCTCTCTCTCTCTCTCTTTCTGTTTCTCTCTCTCTCCCTCTCTCTCTCTCTCTCTCTCTCTTCCTCTCTCTCTCTTTCTCTCTCTCTCACACGCACACACATTCTCCTTTCTTTCTCTCTCTCTCTCTCTCTCTCTCTCTCTCTCTCTCTCAAACACACACACACACACACTTTCTCTGTTTCTTCCATACAAACACAAGCGTTCACACGACGTGTGCACACAAACACAAAAACACACACGCGCGCACGCGCGCGCGCACACACACACACACACACACACACACACACACACACACACACACACACACACACAAAGATAGACAAGAGACGTTCAAGTAAAACTAACTTTATTGAACACGGAACGGATTTATTTGTTTTCTCAATCAATAAACGTTTAAATTTGTTTTATTCTTTGTAAAGCGAGAAAATGATAATGTTTCATGTTATTCGTAATAAATATATGTTACAAAAATGAATATTGGCACATCTCAGTAGTATAAAAAGTATTGAAATCGATAGAGCAGTACTCAATGAAATAAATATTCCGCTTAAAAACAAGAAGATATTTGGGATATAAACTACTCTCAAATTCTTAAAGGCGGAAAATTGTTATTCAAACTTCTGTTTAACTTTTCCTGCACAACCATTACAATCAAAACTTAATTGTTGTTTGAAATTAAAATCTACGTAAGGAAAACGGTCGACTCATTGAAAAGTTTCTGTTAAGGGGAAATTAAAACTTCTCTTAATCGCATTACTAGTTAAGAATCCTGTTTTCCAATAAAAATTATAATAAAAACTTTTGTTTGAACAAAATCGTACAGCTTACACTAAAACTAATCATGTTCCCTAAATATGGTAATGTTATGTTAATATATCACTAAACGTATATTATGTGTAAATAAAAGTAAGCAGTCCCTGCACTGGCTGGCCGACAGAGTGACTACTTTTTTATTCCTGACTGTACTTTTTCACTATTATGATTTAATTACTTTCGTAAAAATGTAGATAAATGCAGGAAGAGATAGTCTAAGTATAATAATAAATATAATATTTGTGATTCGTGGATTCAAAAATTTGTGTATGTTATATTCATTAAATAATTTAACTAGACAAATTTAGAAAATTCACATTTTTAAAATTTATAATAATTATAAAAATATAAAGTCATTAACAAATAAAATTATACATAAATTAATTATTAATACGAGGGTTGATCAAATATAAACGAGACTGACTTTCTAAAAACTTTTCCGTTGGACATTGAACTCTAAAGGGTGGGGTTTCAGGTAGCCTGGGAGGTTTGGGACGGGCGTAGACGGGCAACATTTCCGTTCGGACCCTTCAGTATAAAACTGTACAATGAGTGAGAGTGAAGTGCACGTTTCCGTGGAGCAGAGAATTATTATTAAGTTTTTGGCCAAGGAGGGGGTCAATCCGACTGAAATCTTTCGTAGATTGACGGCTCAATACGGGGACAGGACCCTGTCAAGAGCTCGCGTTTTTGCTTGGCACAAGGAATTCGCCGAAGGACGGGAAGCAGTAGAAAACCTCAGCCATGATCGTCGCCCGACCACTTCCGTCACGGACGAAAACATTGATGCTGTTCGGAAGCTCCTGAACGAAGACAGACGTATATCGCAGCGATTTATTGCAGATGAACTCCAGTTGAGCTATGGTAGCGTTCAAAAAATCGTTACATCAAACCTGGAACTCAGCAAAGTATCTGCAAGGTGGGTTTCACGAATTTTGACCGACGTTCACAAACGGAATCGTTTGGAGATTTGCCAGCGACTATTGACCCAATTTGAACGAGATGGTGAGGCATTATTAAACCGGATTGTCACCTGTGACGAAACATGGGTTCACCATTACACTCCCGAGTCGAAACAGGCAAGTATGGAGTGGCGGAAGAGGGGAGAGAGGGCGCCTCTGAAGGCCAAATCACGATCGTCGGCCGGGAAGGTAATGGCCACTGTATTTTTCGACAATCAAGGCGCCTTTCACGTCGATTTCCTCCATCAACGACGCACAATAAATGCACAATATTATTGCGATGTTTTAGAGGCCGCAAAACAGTCTTTTCGTAGGAAAAGGAAATCTAAACCGGCGAGAAACGTCATTCTTCTTCACGATAATGCCCGACCACATTCGGCGAACGCTACGAGGCTTAAACTCGATCAAATTGGCTGGGAACCAATGGAACATCCCCCATACATTCCAGACTTATCACCCTGCGACTATCACCTGTTTGGGCCACTCAAAGAGGCGCTTGGAGGCCAGCGTTTCGAAGACGATTCTGCGGTGGAGACCTTCGTGCTCCAATGGCTCAATGAACGCCCGAGAACTTTTTACGAAGATGGAATTAAAAAACTTCCAATCCGGTGGGAAAAATGTGTTACTCGTGCGGGAGACTATGTAGAAAAATAAGTTGTATCAAGAATAATTTGTAAGTAAGCAATAAATTTTTTAAAAAATCAGTCTCGTTTATATTTGATCAATCCTCGTAATATGTATCATGTCTATGTTACAAGATTCTACACTTTTTCCCCTACCTCGTTTGATTGTGTCACCACTATATGTATACTATTTAGCATATATATATATGATTCTGGCATGGCGGCAAATCGAAAATTTTCCCAAAAAAGTACAATGTCAGGACTTCCAAAAGAAGTATTCATTTCAATAAAAACTGATCAAGAGGTGGTGCTCATTTTCAGACCCCGCAATTACAACAGCTCCTTTACCAATTGAAATTCGCTAACATTCAAACCCTAAAAACAAATTTTAACTGTTTTGAAATTATTAGAGACGTATCGAATACCGCGTCTCTCTTCACAGATGCATTCAGAACGTGTCTCCATATTGTTGTGTCTCATACACAATATACGACAGGCGGGCACATAAATATAAGAAAATCACGTACATAATTCAACAATATTACAGAAAGAATGAAAGTCCCCAGGGAGGGACGCTGCAACATTTCCAGACGATATTACTTCCCATCGCATGTGCCGCTGTCTTTCGGACGAATTTCGAACTTTTTTGTCGTAGAACTATAACACGTACGTCATACGTTGGTAATAAAACGGAAACACTTTGCTGCAAATAAAATATTTGAATGTTCAATTAAAGTTATTTAAAAACAGAAGTACTGCTAACGTCATGGAAACTTATTTACAAAAATTATTTCCTTTGATGAACGGAAAACTATTATGTAAATAATATCGATCGTAAAAATTATTTTTCATCTCAAAATCTTTGGTGAATTCCTAATGGAAAATAAACCCTATCTTAGTAAAACCCAGACCCGAAACTTGAAATTAAAACCGACTTCTTCCATTACATGTGTTATCATTCTACTTTTACCATTTTCTAGCTTTTAAGCTACTTCATATATTTCTACTTCATATACAGTAGAGCCTCACTAATCTGGACACCACTAGTCCGGAAATCCTGTTAATCCGAACGAATCTACAAAAAATAAAAGGTAAAAAGAGAATGTTGTGACAAAGAAAAAGATTGAAATAAAATTTTAAAAGGGTCCGCTTGCTATCACTTGTGCTGGAAGTCTTACCGCTAGTTTTCCGCTCATCGTCTGTTTTGGAGAAGTGACTCACTCTATACTCACAAATTGTTATATTTTATTTCCTTTAGTCGATGCTTACTCGCGCTAGTGATAGGTGCACCTGATAGTACAATACATATTTTTATTCAGTGTGAGTGTCTTATTGTGTGCACCTATTAAGAGCAATATACTGGCTACTAAACCTTAGAAAGTGTCGTCTGTAACAATGGAACAAACACCAAGCCATATTTCAATGGATTTTTAAAAAAAAACCGCATTTTATGAAGTTTTTCAAGCTTATTGTCGTGAGAAAATCTGATTTAGATAAAAAAGTTACATATTTTTAAATATTTAAAAAGTGTCTAAGCTTTACCAAAACTTTTGCGTTAAGTTTGAGTTTGATTTAACAAAAATTACGAAAGTTATGTTATATTTATTCAATTATAACTAACATCAAAAGTCAAAAAAAAAATATCTTGACTCATTTCAAGTTCTTGGATGAAGTTTCCTATTTGAAATTGCACGGTGAACATGAAACTCCCGGTTTTTGATACCTCGATCATGCAGACATAATAATGCGAATTTCAAATAATAAAAGAATCGATCACGACACTCCTTGCGCTTTTCATATAACTTAAGTCGTAAAACGAAACGCAAGAACAAATCTTCAAGTCCCGAAAGTTCCAGATAACCCACTGAGCGAAATATTTCACGAACAAACAGTAAAACGTATTTGAAGGCACATAAATGTCACGGATAGCTCCAAATCTAATTTAAGTTTAAAATCAATTGTGTAGACAAATATCGATAAAACATCCGTTGCAACCCTTCTACTCGGTTTTTTATTTCCTTTTAAGAGTTGGATATTTGTACTGGGGTCATCGGAAATTTAAGAAAAGAAAGGATGTAACGAATAACAGTTGAAAAATAACTTGACCGGAATAACTGCAAGAATAACTGCAAGAATAGGTAGGGGGAAGTATTGTGTCACATTGTTATCCTTAGCGAATTTCCAATGGTAAATGGACTATCGTAATGTCCATCATAATAATCATTAGCTCGAGACTTTTAAAATCCGGTACTGAATTTATATCACGGTTTGATTCGTTGAGAACGTTACAGTAGTATATTAGAATATTGTGTGTGTGTGTGTGTGTGTGTGTGTGTGTGTGTGTGTGTGTGTGTGTGTGTGTGTGTGTGTGTGTGTGTGTGTGTGTGTGTTTATTGAAGTTCGAGTTATCAAGGTTCTACTGTATACTAATGTACTAATATAAACGTTTTAATATATACGTAAGTACGTTTAATAATGTACTAATATAAACATACTAATATATAATATAAACACACACACACACACACACACACACACACACATATATATATATATATATATATATATATATATATATATATATAATGTGTTTGCCTGTGTGCGTGCGTGCAAGCGTGGGCTTTTGTGTACTCGTATATATATCACCGTCGTAAAGATTTAGCATTTTTAATTTTCGAAATCCTTGAAAGAAATTGAATGGACGGCAGTCAGGGTTCAGTTTATTATTTTCAGTGCTATCTTAAAGTGTACAATACAGTATCAAAGTTTCAAAAATATTTTAAAAAATTAATTTTGGAAATTCGCTTCCATCATGTCAGCTAAACACTGGCGTGCCGCCATCACTTTGATATCAAAATAACCACCTCCTAAATCACGACAGCGTTTTACAGAAATACGTTGTAGCCTATATTATAAATTTCCAGATTTGCATTTTAATTGTTGTCACAGTTTAATAAGACATTCTAGTCGCAGTGATCCAGCTAGCTTTGGCTGCTGCATTATTCAAGCCATCGTTAAGGGAACAATGGTAAACCTGGAACTTTTCCAATGCAAGACAAGGGGTCTCTGATTCCCCACGGAGATATAAATTTTGAACACTATCCGATATGGATAATATTGTACGTTTAAATACCAGTTTCTCTTTTTATAACGTTTTCTGTTTATAAATATTGACTAATGGTTTATTTTGTCGTTAAATAAAAACTATACATATTTTATAAAAACAAAAATGTAACTTCTATTGTGCAAATTTGTTATTATTATTTTTATTGCAACCGATTTACATTGTCTTGTAACTTACCCATATACTGTGTTATTAGCTTTTATTGGTTATATGACTCAATAGCTACTCACACCAAATCAATAAACATACTATCCATAGTAGGTTACTAGGTCAAAAGACTTTGTTTTTTTAAGAGGGTAACCGCGCAAAAATATTATTTGTTGACCACTATTTCTATTACTTGTATAATAGCTTATATATCAGTGTAAACAGAAAATAATAACACTTATACACTAAAACATTTTAGACTCATTTTATTTAAATTTGAATGAAACCGTCTCTGGAGTGTTGTCTTTCTTAACTACTCCTGCAATAAAACCTCTTGTTATAGTACACACAATTTGTGTTTTGTAATATTATTACTAATTGTAGTGTTGGATAACCTCTTACTACATTTCTATAGTTCATTGAATACTTTTTAAATCAGGTGTTGTTTTGTTAGCTTTGTTTTGGTTTCTCTCTATATAGTTGTTTCTAGCATTATTTTAATTTTTGTTTTCTAGTCTGCAAATCTATAATTGTGTACAATTTATAGTATCTTGAATAAAAGTACCAAAATATTCAAGAAACGGAAATATCACGGCAAAATAATAGCTCATAGTAGGGTTATAAACATAACTTATAGTTGTGAATCTAGATCTAGGCGGTCAGTTCCTTCTGGGTTTACCAGTTCCTCAAAACTTAGTAAAATCCTTGACAGTTAGGCCTATAGTGAATTCAACTCAGAGAACGGTTTGCAGAACACCGTTTGGATAGTCTCAATTCCTCACCTAACTGACCTCATAACTTTCATTTTTGGGGCAGTACCTAAAGTCTATCTCACAAGTGCAATTTCATTTTTAATTGTAAAGCTTTCAACTCGAAAAGAAGGAACGACACTGAAGAAGATTCTGGTTTCTGTACTGGCACTGGAAGTGTTGAGAGTCACTTTAACATAGTGTACCGTAAGTTATTCAGCTGACTTTCTGAAGAGTTGTCGCTGGTTGAAGGTAACCTGATTTGAAAAAGTGAATTTGAAATAAAAGTTTTTACAAAAAAACGTCACTTTATTTGTTTACTTGAATATTTTTTTTTTTTTTTTATTTAACATAATTACAACTAGGCAATAAAGCCTATCCAGCAATATACATTTAATAGTAATGTCACTGTTTGTTGAAGTAACACCCACTGATGGACTCCTGATGAACACACACTCTGTTCATGTGTGATTAGTTATACACTCTCACTGCAAAGTTCCAAAGGCTTCGTCCTTTTCAAGCGACGGATCTCGCCAGAGTTGTCTAATAAGCAAGCTATTTCCTTGTTATCGTGATGTATAAGTCTTTGCTTGTGTTTCTCTGCAAATCTTTTGATTTCTTCCGAGACAGTTTTCATCCTAAGGTCCCTATGAAGACTGTCATTGCATGAACGAACCACGGAGCCCTTACAATACTTCGCAGGACTTTATTCTGGAAAGTTTGAATTACTTTTACATTTGTATTTTTGTGCAGCCCCACAGCTGGATTCCATAGGTCCACACCGGCTTCAGTATTTGCTTGTATAGAAGCAGTTTATTTTGTAGGTCTAAATCTGAGTTTCTCCTATCAACCAGTTAATTTTCCTAAATTGCATGTTTAATTCAACCTTTTTCTTTTGACATGTTCTTTCCAGTGGAGCTTTGCATCCAGTGTCATCCCCAAGTATTTAGCAGAATTTTCTGGAGTTACTACATGGTTATTAATTATAAGTGGAATTGGGTTGATTTTTCTATTTGTAAAGTTGACATAGGTTGATTTGGATTCATTTAGTTTTAATCTCCATTTCTTCATCCAAATGCAAACTCTATCAACTGCTCTTTGAAGTTTATTCGATGCCTCTTCCACAGTATTTCCTGTCGCCAAAATTGTTGTATCATCTGCAAAGGTTGCTGTGATTGTATCAACTTCTTGGGAATGTCTCTAGTGTACAACAAGTAAAGTACGGGCCCAAGGACACTCCCTTGAGGTACTCCTGCTGATACATTCCTCAACTCAGAATACTCTCCATTATGTTTAACTCTGAAAAATCTCTCTGACAGGTAAGATTCCAGAATGTGATGAAATTGTTCCGGAAGATCACGCTGAAGTTTGAAGATTAATCCTTCGTGCCAGACCTTGTCAAATGCTTTGGCAACGTCTAGAAATATACTCGAACATATTTTGCGTTCTTCCAGGACTTTTTCTATTACATGTACAACTCGGTGTACTTGATCAATTGTAGAATGCCTGTCTCTGAAGCCAAACTGATGATCAGGAGTCAGTTTTCTTTCCACAATGACTGGTTTAAGACGTTTTAAAAGCAGTTTCTCAAAAATCTTTGACATTGTTGTTAGTAGTGAAATTGGTCGGTACGAAGTTTTGTCATTAGGATCTTTTCCTGGTTTAAGAATCATGATCACCTCGGCAATCTTCCATTGTCTTGGGACGTACTTTAATCTGAAAGCAGCGTTCACTAAGTGAAGAAGTTTTTATGGCATTATTTGGCAATTCCTTTAGAACCTCCGCTGTGATAAGATCGTAACCCGGGGCTTTTTACCCTTAAGAGTTTTGATTTCATGAATAAGTTCTTTATGTGATACGTTATGAATTTCGTATTCGTCCTTATTTTTATTTGCTACAGGATCATTTGATTCTATAGTATTTTCATCGCCTGACTGTCTAGGAAAAGGTTTGAAAGTCTCAGCTAGGAGTTCAGCAAACAAATCTGCCTTTTCTCTATCACTCTTAGCCCATGTATTGTCATTTTTTCTGACTGGTGTCATTTGAACTTTTGGCCTTTTAATGAATCTTGTAGCCTTCCATATCTTGACTCCGTTGTCTCTATCTGCCGCAAGACTTTCCAGATATTTAGCAACAGATTCATTTTTAATAGTTTTTAGTAACTTTGTGAGTCTAGTGCTGAGTCGATTTAATTCAGATTTAAATTTAGGAGCTCGAACTTGCTGCCATTTTTGCGCATTTTTCTTTTTTCATTAATTAAATCAAAAACTTCAGGCAGGTAAGTAATGTTATTACTATATCTTTTAATTATCTGAGGTGTATTGTTCCATACTGCTTGCTGTATGCTATTAATAAACACATCAACTTCTTCCTCGAGCTGCACAGGTGTTTTAAGTGAGACATGTAGGTTAATAATCTCGTCCAGCTCTTCTCTAACGCCAATCCAGTTGGTTCTATTGCTGGATAATCTAGGAGGTTCTTCTCTTTGTATTATGTTCTGACTTATTGTTAAGATTACCGGAGAATGATCGGAGCCCAAATCAAAACTTTCACTGAGATTGATATAGTTACAAGATACACCCCTTACCACGAAAAAGTCAATTAAGTCCGGTATCTTTCTTGGATCTGATGGCCAATATGTTGGTTTACCAGTTGAGTGGAAGTCACATTTAAACTCCTTTCCTGCCTCATACAACTCTTTGCCTTTAGCAGTAGTAAGACGTGATCCCCAAAAGGTATTTTTGCATTGAAGTCACCTCCAAGAATGAAATGATTGCCTAATATGTTAAAAAGATGTATGTAGTCTATCTTCTTTAGATTATGTCTTGGTGGACAGTATATGGCTGATATATTAAAATTTTTGTTTTTAGTATGAACTTTAATGGTTGTCACTTGCATCGTTTCAAGTTGTACTTTAGTTTCTTCATAGTGCTTGATACTATTTTTAACAATTACAGCAGAACCACCCCTTGCCTTATCAGCAGGATGATTTACATGATATACACTGTAACCATTAATTTTGAGATATGAATGTTTTGTAAAGTGTGTCTCTGAAATTAAACAGATATCTATTTGTTCACTAATCAGAAAAGGTTCCAAGTCCAGCTTATGCTGGAGAAGACCGTTAGAATTCCAAGTGACTATTTTTAACATTTTGATCATTGTTTACGGTGTAGCTTGAAGTTCATTTTTTCCGTTTCCCATTGTTATTTTTGTTCTTGAGATTATTTTCTAGTTTATCAAGTCTATCGAAGAGCAACTTATTAGTATGCTTTTGCTCATTCAGTAGTTCTAAGATGGTTTTCATTGACGACTTGTTATCATTATCACTGTGTATAATTTGCGCATAAGTTTTCTTTTCTTTACTTTGCTCATTGCCATATCCAACTACCGCATGCTGTAGATTACCGACGTTATTTTTATCCAACCTAGTACTTCTCGCTTTGTTTTGAAACTTTTCGGCTTTGTTTCTTCTCATTTGTAATGCTTTAGCCACCTCACATCCTCGATAGTTCGCCGGATGTTCTCCGTTGCAGTTTACGCACCTTGGCTTACTCGTCCTATTCAATGTGCAGGCATTTGTCATATGTTTTCCTCCACACTTAACACATCTAGGATCTTTTCTACAGTAGCCTTGTGTATGGTTATAGCCCTGACAACGCTTACACTGGGGTATAAGTGTAGAATTTCGTCTTAGTGGTTCTATCTTGACGACAATATTTAAAATTGTTTTAATATTGTAAATATTTGCAACATTTTCTTTGTTGTCAAAGGTTAGCATAAAGAGTGGAAGGTTTCTTCTGAGAACTACACTGTCGCCTTGGTTGTTCTCTATTCTTTCCTTTTTATTATGTTGACAGCATCCTGTATCTTTAGACCTTTTGCTGCAGGTCGTCTAGTATGTCCTCTTTAGTACATGTTCCATGTAGACCCCTTGCCATTACCTTAATGGGTCTTTCATTTTTATTTTCGTAAGTGTACCATTGCACTTTACTCTCATTCAATTTGTGAACCACTGTTCTGTAAGTGTCAGCATCTAGAGTGTTTATTTTCCAAACATTATTATTATAGGCAGTGATTTTGTACTTTATAACAGGAACAGACTGTAACAAGGTCTGTAAAGTAGCATACTCTGCAATACCAGTAATGTTTATTGGAGGAGGTTGTTTCTCTTTTGGGATATCTGATCTTTCTGATAATTTTAGTTGATTGACATTATTCAAGGTGTTCTTATCGGTATTTTTGATAGTTCCGGAGATGTTTCCGCTTTCCTCTTTTATTTGGCCTTCTTTTTTGGGATCCAATCAGTCTCCTGAGCCAATTCCTCTTCATCTGTATGATATTTTGTCTCGGGCTGTAATATACTTTCACCTTCATGAGACTGTTCTTGCACTGCACCATCTCGCACAGTTTTTAATATTTCATTTTCAGATTGAAGATCAAACACAGCTTTCCTCAACTGTTCAACCAAGAGCTCTAGTTCACTCAATCTTACTTTAAGCTCCTTATTTTCTGATTCAAAAGAAAATCCTTTTGGACCACTAGTTCCTGGAGATCTTATTACCTTTTTACTTGTTAAAAAAGGATTTTCCACAAGCAATAGTTGGCCCCCCCAGAATCCGTGGGGCCGGCCTCCGAAGAGGATGGATTAACCAGAGTTCCTGGTGAATATTTTTAACAATATATAACAATGTTTCGATAAATAAATGTAAAGCTTTGAATTAAGACAAGTTCAAATATTTTTAAATTCAGAGCTAACCTCTTTCGAAAATTCATAGCTATCCTCTTCCGAGATTTCGAAACTGTTCTTTTCCAAAAGTCAGAGTGACCTTCTTCCGGAAATTCAGAGCTATCCTCTTTCGAAAATTCATAGCTATCCTCTTCCGAGATTTCGAAACTGTTCTCTTCAAAAGTCACAGTGATCCTCTTCCGAAAATTCATAGCTATAATCTTCTGAAAATTCTTAACTACCTTTTTTGAAAATTCATAGCTATTCCCTTTCGAAAATTCAGAGCCATTCTTTTCTGAAAATTCAGAGCTATCTTCTTTCACGAAAATTTGAAGCTATTCTGACGGCTACGGAAAAATCTACTATAAAAGGTTTAATCAGTTTTGAGAACAAATTAAGATTTATAACTTTTAATTACCGGAACCAAAATAAAATAATTTTGTTTTCAAAAGTAAATTATGAAGAAACACAAAAATTTACCGCCGTATATTTTACTTAATAATATTTTTAAGTAAAAAAATTAATAATTTCCTTCTTATCGTTTAGAAAGCTAAAAGCTTTTAGAACATATTTTCTCAAAATGTATGCAAATATTTAATCTATATATGTTTTAAAAACAGAAACAGAGATATTTTCAAGTACTCTCAAAGCAAAAACAAAAGTATATTTTATCAAACTACGCGTCCTTTAAAACACGGTGAAAAAACTAATTATGTTATAACAATGTACATTTTAAATCCACAAATCTTCCTGACAGACACCCCTCCTTACCACCCTCCAGTTGTTACTTATCACAAATCCCTCCGCGTAGGTTTACTTCCAACACGCAGAGTGGCGCAACATTTAATTACATTTTTTATCCGCCATCTTCTTTACACTCTGCTCTTAATTTATTCATTAGATCTTTTGTTATTCTAAGAAGATTAAAAAGGATTTTTTAAATTAGATTGTTAAACCTGCACAGTAGGCTGGAGTTTGGGACCTGAATCCATTGTATTCCAAAGAATTATTTGTGCATAACGAATGCTTTCTGGACACGTTCTTATCGCCCCTACGGTCGGAACATCCCTCTCATGATTACGTTGACCCTTGGAAAGTCCGGGTCTAATTACGCATCTGGTCAGTGGGGTAGGTTTATATATTCTTTAAATATTTTTTGTCGTTAACCTCTTTATTTTTCCCGGTGTTTGACCGCTACAAAAACTATTTTTGCAAACTATTATAGTGATTGGTCGATTATAGTGATCGTTCGACTATAATGATCGTTCGACGATAGCGATCGTTCGACTATAATGATCGTTCGACGATAGTGATCGTTCGACTATAATGATCGTTCGACGATAGTGATCGTTTGACAATAGTGATCGTTCGACTATAATGATCGTTAGACGATAGTGATCGTTCGACTATAATGATCGTTCGACGATAGTGATCGTTTGACAATAGTGATCGGTCGACTATAGTGACCGTTTACGAGAACTAGGAGCATTACCAACAGACAGACGGACAGACACGCGCGAAAATTTTTAAGAATACACTGTTTTGCCTACAGATCCTAAAAGGTGAAAAGTCGACCTGATTTTTCAAAACCGGTTCATCAAATTTTTCTCAAAAATTGACGATACGGTATTCGAAATTCAAATCTGTTCGAATTTTTAAATAACAAATTTACGGTAGAATAAATCGAAAACATACAAGCTGCTTCCTGGTTTGCTTTTTTATATTTACTTTTCAACCCTAAATTCCTTTTCAAATTATTGAATAAGCTGGCTTCTTTTCGGAAACTTCACGCAAGACAAAAAATTTACGTAAATCAACTTTGAGAATGTTATCAAAACTTCTCTTTAAAAAAAATGTTTTGTGTAATTTATTCAGCTACCAACGTAGCAAGGTAACATTTGGTATTATTAAAAAATTGCCAAACATTAAACCACTCATACTGAAACCACCTTCACCTTTTTACTTAAATAAAATCATCGAAGAATTTTACCAAATATTTGTAGCCTCACACCATATCACAATATACTGCATGTTCCCCTGTGTTGATGAATAATTCAGAACTTGTAACCGCTCAGGGAGAACGGAACATGTTAGTTGAGTTGTTTAATTTAGGAGCAGTTCCATAAGGCCAGTTCTTTAGTGGGCGTGCAAGTCTGTACCTAACATGCAGTAGCTCACAAGATCAATGATGTAAAAGTTAATATCTGGCTTACGCAACTTGTCGATTAACTTTAAACTTTCAACAAGTGTTTCTTAACTGTAAAAACACATTGAAAAATATATTTGTCGATTAATCTCCAGTGTCAAAACAGTAATATTCTAAATCATACATTTTTTCCTTTGATAACGCATTTTACCATTATGAATAACAAATACCTCTGTAAATGTTGCTAATCAAATAAAGTTTTATTCATTTTGTGAATTCGTTAACATTAACTAATCATAGCATACAGTTTTCTTGATGACGTGATAGAAGCGAATTTCAAACTTCCGGTAGTATGTTTTTGCACTTTTTTGAAAATACGATTCAGCGTTCGTAATCAACATTAAAATCAATACATATTAACATTTAAATTTTTGAAGGACGTTTTTACTATGGTCATGATGATGATAACCCATTTTTTATAAACAGTAAAATAAAAAATATATGATTTTTTAAAAAGTTGTAACTGTCGCATTTTAAGACTGTTAATAAACTTATTCGAAAAATTGAATAAAGTGAAAAAATACGTGCGGCATTTGGGGTAGTTTTGGAAAAAGAGAAAATTTATGGTTGAGTTTTAAAAAAAAACAATTATTCAATGCAGAAAAATATTTGCATTGATGTTTTACAAATTACAAAATTCGAGTAAAATTATCTTTTATTTTAATATCTGATCCTAATTATAAATTAATTAATTATGCAAAATAAGTTGTCAGTCGCGGGACTGGCCGACAGAAGTGACTACTTTTAGCATGTCTGAGTGTATACTTTTTCACTGTTATGACTTAATTATTTTTTATAAAATCTGAGATGCATGCAAGAAAGTGTTTAATAGTCTAAGTATAACGATAGTTGTACATTGGAGGGCAGAACTGGTATTTCCTATTGGAACACACACACACACACACACACACACACACACACACACACACACACAAATCAAAGGACTTACAACGTACAACTTACAATTATTTGGGAATTACAATTACGAGTGATAAACTCTTCGATACAGTGATAAAAGGACGAAATATCTTGTGCAGGAGAGCAATAAGGATACTGAACACAATCTAATGGGATCAACAGATATCGAAAATAAATAAACATGAAATATACAATACAATAGTAAAAAGATATGGACTACTGGAGAAGAGCAGCAGATCTGTCGAAAAAGGAAAAGATAAGAAATTTAAGAATCCTTGAAATCATGGATGCGAAACATTCCATTGATTTGGCCATGTCCAAAGGGTGGGCGAAAACCGATTTCCTAAATAAATTCTAAAATGGTCGCAGAAAAGAGAAGACAGAGACTTAGTTGAAGCGTAGGAATTGATAAGGAAGTGAGAGAGAGAGAGAGAGAGAGAGAGAGAGAGAGAGAGAGAGAGAGAAACAGACAGATAGAATTGGCTCAAGATCTGTGGAACGAAAGTGGGAAATAGATGCTAAGAATTGGTAGAAGCCGAAGATCGTTTTAAGTCCAAAAAAGTAGAGACGGATAGACTTGTAGATAATGGGATATTCACTTATGGAAAACATAATTTTAGTTGCGTATTCATTCAAGTCTGACTTCGTTCATTTCCGTAAAATTTCATAGAGAACGAAATCAAACTAACCACGCTTACAATAAACACCAAAAGTTTGTTTACAAGATGATTAATTACGAACAATTCAGAATTCGCACGATAAATTACGAATTCTGTGACATTGCAACCGCCTCCTAAATCAGCCAATACGTCTCAACTTTTTCATTGATTTTACTATTTAAATATTTACATTTGATGAAATCATTCAACCATTTAAACCGAGTAATTTGGTTGGACGCCAGACTCGATATTAACGTTACGTGAGCTGTAAACCGCTTAACCGGCGGTTGCAAATTTTGCAAATTAAAAGCACACGCCAATGGCCTCGATACGGTAATTCACAGAAGTTTATGGTTAAAACTAACTGAGGTTTAACTGATACCAGGAGTAATTAACGATCGCTCATTTACCCGCGCAATCACCGGCAATCAACGATTTAAACCTAAATGTATGTGCTTTGTGATGTTTTGTTTTATTTTACTGTTTTGTTGTTAGCGGATTCCATTGCTGCCGGAGCACATATTATAGACTTGAAACTTTGGAATCACCGTCGATCTTGATTTCTAAATAACTTTTGGATAGAACATACATAGGTGTGTGTGTGTGTGTGTGTGTGTGTGTGTGTGTGTGTGTGTGTGTGTGTGTGTGTGTGTGTGTGTGTGTGTGTGTGTGTGGGTGGGTGGTGTGGGTGGGTGGTGTGAGTTAGCGAGTTAGTTAATTATTAAAAATTAAATTTAATAGCATTTTAAACTTTAAAATTGCAATAAAAATTAAAAATTGAACTCTGAACGCCGTCAAATTATTTTTTTCCAATTTTAAACGGATTTTTTTAAATTCAAAATGTATAACTTATACAGCATTTAAAGGTGATTACGATTGTAGAATAGGATTTTCGAAAACGTTTTAGACAAAAAAGTTATTAATTTTAAAAGATTTTGAAAGTGTCGAACGAATTTTGATACTTGATTTTTTTTTTTTTTTTGTGTTTAACGTCCGATTTTGATACTTGACAAATTTGTTCAAGCTATTATCATAATTTGATTTTGATAATTGATTTTCGTGAAAAGTTTGAATCAAATCGGACTAAAATTTCGAACGTGAGCTTGCTTAAACCCACCCCCCATACACACATATATGTCGGCTGGAAACAGACTCGACTTGTCCTCTTTGTCTTCCAACAGTGGAGGAAGATGCGGAGCACGTATCAAGTCAAGGTGGTGACTTGATAAATACCTTGTCAGTGATTCAACGAGGACATGATGAACTTGCAAAGATATCTGAGAAGTAGCATTACACCGGACAATCTGGTTTAGACAATGATGACTTCAAATTCCATGTGGAGGACCTTTGCAGGATTCGCCGCAATGGTTATGAAGAGGTGAAGATCAAGAAAGATTAGCCAACGCTGTAGATAGGCAAGTGGACAGCCAGTCCACCTCCTCGGAAAGCTTTTGGTGTTTTTTTATTGGATAACAATATCTGGAACTTAACGAGTTTGGACTTGAGTCCCACACTCTCGGAAGTAATGGTACTCTACCCTAGGTAATCTATAAAAGACGTTTCCTACTTTTTTGGCATTGCAAAATACACACACACACACACACACACACACACACACACACACACACACACACACTCACACACTCACTCACACACACGCACGCGCGCACACACACACACACACACACACACACACACACACACACACAATAATACATTTATATAAAACAATTAACGAGCACTCAGAAAGTAAACTAGAGGACTGAATCTTATCATTATAAGCTCCCTTATGGGTTATTTTTCAGAGGAAATTCATTTAAAGGAAACAAAATCGTAAGGTGGTCAAGGTTTTTCTTTCTTAGACGCAAATGTATGTGTTAGCAATTTGGTGGCGATTTGACTCAAACTTGGCACAATAATCGATTTCGATAATAGTTTGGACACGTTTGTACCCAGATAAATCCGCTCAAGAGTTTTAAAAAAATGTGAATATCGTTTTAATCACCGTTCAAAACATGAAGAAATAATTTTTAAAATTTGTACTCGCTAATACCCATTAAGAAATTGTAATATCCTAAATTTCAAGTCGCAATATTCCTTGGAATTCAGTGTTATACATTTTTATCTCTGTCTAAAGAGTACAACATTTCACATTGAGTTTAAAAATCGCGTATTGACTAACTATTACACAGATAGGTTATAGCGTATACCCACGCGGTTTCTACGTGCTTTGAACTTTGGCGAAGAGTCGAACATTTAATTCCACATCTTGGTCCAAGCGAAGGGTGCTAAGCCGATTGGAGTCTATTGCTATATCTTTCCGTTCCATTTACCTTCAGTTCACGAGGAATTGAAAAGCTTAGAAACTTGAACGTCTACAGCAAATAAAACAAGCAATATTCACTGAATGCTGACAACGTATAAGTTAGTAAATATATATATATATATATATATATATATATATATATATATATATATACAGTAAAATCTCTCTATAGTGGCATTGAAAGGAACGTTAGTTTTCGCCTCTATAAAGAGATTTCCACCATAGAAAAAAACTCCAACATCTATTTTTAATTTGAAGTATCGAGTGCAACGTTCATTGGAATAAGACTACATGACGTACAGTCTTTAAGAAATAATACTTATTGAATAATACTGTATTAACAAAACACAGTGGGAGTGATAAAGGCAATATTTTGCCGAAACTATTGCAAAATCAATTCATTCAAATTCTGGATTTCAGATTTTCTTAAATTTAGTTCCTTCATTATTTTCTTTTTTTAATTATTCAATATTGTACTAACAGACAAACTAGCAAACTTAAAATTTCGGCAAACATCTATTTTCCTTCACACGTTTCTGTGACTCACGCAAAAATCTAATCGTCTAATCTAACGATAAAAGTTTCCGTTTAGACGCCAATACACTTTAGGGTAAAAGTATAAACAATTAATGCACTACTTGTAAAATGTACTAATCGCAAAACACCCGATTCAGTTGACGCACTACGCACTGCTTTTAACACTCGAATGACGTGTCGGCGTACTGAGGAATAGGGTAGTAGTGTGTACGTGTTTTGCCGCTATAGAGAGATTCCTGGAATTTTAATAGCCGCAAGAGAGAAAGTTACAATACATATTTTTATTATAGAAAAGGGAAGGTACCAACACACTTTGCCGTTGTAGAGAGATTTTCGTTATAAACTGATTAGCTATAAAAATTTTACTGTGTGTGTGTGTGTGTGTGTGTGAGTGAGTTCGTGCGTGCGTGTGTCAGTGCGTACGTGCGTGCGTGCGTGCGTGCGTGCGTGTGTGCATGTGTGAGCGTGCGTGTGTGCATGTGCGAGCGTGCGTGCTTGTGTGTAATCTGTGTTGTGTGTGTGTGTGTGTGCGTGCATGCGTGCGTGTGTGTGTGTGTGCGTGTGTGAGAGAGTGAGTGTGTGCGTGCGTGCGTGCGTGTGTGTGTGCATGTGCGAGCGTGCGTGTGTGCATGTGCGAGCGTGCGTGCTTGTGTGTAATCTGTGTTGTGTGTGTGTGTGTGTGTGTGTGTGTGTGTGTGTGTGTGTGTGTGTGTGTGTGTAATCTGTGTTGTGTGTTGCAATAGAAAAATGTTTAACCAGAAAATTCGTTCAACGATTTTAAAAAATCTGCTAATTTAACATTCACCACTTTGTTCGTGTACCTACCCATTTTGAAATAAACAGTATGAACTTTTCTAGAATAAATTATTTTAAAAAATGAATCCAAAGTTGGTCGAGGTTTGCTTGATTTTTTTGATGTGCTCTAGAAACGTATTTTTTTAAATTTAAGTTTGCAACATTGGTATTAAATGCGTATTCAAATGTGGCCAAATTTGGAGCAAAATCTGATGAACCGATCTTGAAAATTAAATAATAATTTATTAACCAATTTATCTTTTGTTATTTTATAATCATAATCATATATATATATATATATATATATATATATATATATATATATATATATATATATATATATATTATAACCACCCTCGTGCTCGTTTCAAGGTTCCAGGTTTCCATCTTCCTATTACGGCTGCTGAAACAGCTTAGTTTTCCACTCGAAATTTGCTTATAACAATAATATTTTGATTAATAACGAGGGATCCATTAAGACAAAACCACTTCAGTGGTTTGGTCGTGTCCAAAAGACGGACGAAAATCTACTTCCCAAAAAGATTTCAAAATCGAAACCACATGATCGCAAAAAAAGAGAAAGACCGAGACTTAGTTGGCAAGAAGGAATTGATAAAGCAGTGAGAGAGAAGTAATTGGATCAAGATCTCTGGAATGACAAATAAAATGGAATCTAGGAATCGGAAGACGGAGAAAGTTTTAACCCGAAAAGAAGAGATCCGCCATTAACTGTAGTCTTGAACTTAAGACCTCAAGGTACGCAATTTCTGCATTACGTACATCCCACAATAAACACAGTACAATACAAACATGCACTACCATTAAAATAATAATTAATAGCTGTCTATTTGTTCTATAACCTATTTCTAAGCATAGTGAAAATGTGAATAATCATACAAAATAAATATTTGTGAACTAACAAAATCACAGAGAAGTACATAGCATTATTAATGGTGGCTTGTATAACATAGGCTATAATATGAATGTAAAAACGTGTAAGTATTAAAACAGCAGAGTTAAACTAAATGTGGTTCATTTATCAAAATCACCTCAAAATTATACTCTTAAATATCGGTCGTTAACTGCAAGCTACTATCATTTATCATTCTTCGTTTCCACGACATTGTTAAAGTAATTAATTGGTACTACATAATACCTTTCAGCTTCTGGAAGATTTACTTGCATCTCGAGGCGCTCCGAGAGGAAATGACTGATAACATGAGAAAAACAGATCAAAACATTGTTTATTAGCGACTTGCTAATGGAAAGTTACTGAACGGCTCGTCGTGGTAACGTTCAGACCTGTGACCTTGAACGAATAAATGATTGATTTTCAAGAGTTACTATTACCAATGAATACAGAACAGATTCTATATGCATTGCTATTACATTGCGTCCTTGTAGATCTATTGCAGGGGTGCAGACTAGCTGCACCTATTGAGACGATTTATAGACGTCCCTCGCGGTACTCGAGTCTAACACACACTTACACTTGCAACACTACACTTACGACTTTAATACTTTACTCTCACACTTACATTTAGGGAGGCGGTAATAGCCTCAATTTTGAGCCGCCTCGGTGGCCTAGTTGATAGCATACTGGGCTTTCACCCCGAGGACCCGGGTTCGATTCCCGGCCAGGGCTTGGCATTTTCATACGCTATAAATCATCCCATCGTCTGCATTAGCCCAAGTGTGCACAATAGTCGGACGTTAAAAAAATAGCCTCAATTTGTTTTTCGTTTTCAAATAACAAAAAAAATCTATTGTGCCCCCTTTCTATATTCTTGAGATGCTCAGTTACAACGCCTTTCCCAGTCCTAACTTTTCATAAAGTCTAAAATTTGGAGAGGATTCAAGGTGGGGAAATCCTTCACTTCTAATTGGTGACTTCCTAATTCATTATTGAAATAAGTACAAACGCTTACTCTGCTACTTTATCTCCTCTTACTCTTGACAATTACCAAGAAGGTTGTGCCAAATTTGGCCAGATTTATGTTGTGATGTGAATTCTAGCTCATTTTATTTACATTTTTACTCATGCGAACATGAGTATCTAGGGTAATTATGTCCGCCCACACAGGACCCGTATACATTCTAAGGTATACTGGGAGGTTACCAAGTATCACACAGCTCCGTTTGATACACTATTAGGCCGGTGTCATACACTCCATCAGCACTAGTCGCTGTACACTGAGTTAGTCAGGTTATGAAGAGTAGGAAACGTGTGTTTTAAAATTTTAAAAATTAGTGAATCACTTGGGACCTTAAAATGAGCGCCGATCCTGAATTCTAGAATACATTTCGATTATGATAAAAAAATGTTACATATACATTTGATGGTTTGATGGAAGATCGAGTGATTGGTCCTTTCACTTTTGTAGAAAGAACAATAAACGGGAACGTATACTGTGACATGTTGACAGAGTATGTCTTTCCCCAAATGGAAGATATTCAGATGGAAAAAGAACTTGTGTTTTTCCAACAAGATGACTCCCAACCTCATTACAGTAACCGTGTGCGCGCGGTTCTTGACACTCGCTTTCCGGCAAGGTGGATAGGCAGGGCTGGCGCAATCTCTTGGCCACCACGAAGAATTTAAACCCACCACAAAGACTTAACCCCACATGAATTTTTCTTTTGGGGGCATAAAAAATGATGTGTACGCTGAAAAGATCCGTGACTGCAACCATTTACTGGAAAGAATCATCGCAGCAGTTGAGACAGTTACACCTGCTATGTTGGTGAACACCTGGCGAGAAGTGGAATATCGTCTCGACGTGTGTAGGACATGAAATCCCACGTTGAAGCTCACTAACATTAAAAAAAAACTTGACGGTATTCTCTTTCATTGTATGTACTCGTTGATGCAATTTTTCATTATGTGTATTAAATTTACATAAAACTAGGGAGTTCTTGTTCAAACACCCTATTAAGCATTTTCTTCATGTAGGCCTACGTAGGAAATATTTTGGTGAAATCAGATTTTCTAAAAAGTTTCTGCTGAAAAAGTTATGATTTTTTTTCAAAGGTTTGAAATAGCTGCCATTTTGTAACTGATATACAAATTTTGCTTGGTAATGAGCTTGTTCAATCTATTACAAAAATTGAATTCTGAGCCAGGATTGAATCAAATTGTACAAAATTGTAAACATCGAAGTGCTAAAACACACACAGATACACGCATTTACTGAATAACTTACGTTTATATAAATTGATTTGTATGTATATAAAATTTTTAACGACTCTACAAACATTGGCTTAAATTTATTCTTATTTTAAAGAACCAGGTTAAGCTATCGTGATGGCTACTCCAATAGCTCAGTGTAAATAAAGACGTGGAAAAACATTTGAGTTAAGCAGTTCAGTGTCTTAACACTGAGGATTTTCACTGTGTCTGACAAACTTAACAAACGTCTAAGCTCTAAAACTCGATTGGACAAGTACCTTCAATGCTCTGTGGATTTAGTCTTGCTGTTAATATTTCTAGCTTAATGTGTTTTGAAACATTTCCTTTTCCTCTTTAGATAAAGAGAATAAAGAAGGAAATATTGTATTATTATTGTGAAATTTAATTATTACTTCAACTTGATACTGTAGAGTTTCGATTAACCGTCATTATCAGGACCGTTGTGCTGACGGTTAACAGAAATAGACTACTCGTACTTTCGGCGATCAGTAAAAATAACACTATACTCAGTTAAAAGCACATAATGTTTATTAATATTTTGGAAAATGTAGCAAGACTCTTAAGTTTTCTATTTAATTTTAAGTGTGTATTAAATTTATTTGTGCAGTAAAGTTTCCGTACTTAACCTCTTTGACACATTCACTTAACAAAGTGCTCATGTGACCATGCGATCGACTTATACGCTGAATGGTATTATCGTAAATACTGTGAAACTGTTTATATTTCAATTAAAACATTCATAAACGTTTTCCGAATTTGTTGACACTATTTGAAGTGTTCTCTTTCGTTTCGCAAAATGAGTGTATAGTTTAATTTTTGACTCAATATTTTTTTAGGTTAGCAATTAATGTCACCTGCAATCTTTAAATAAGTCATGTCTAATTACAGTGTTTTGTTTTTCCTAGGAGGTTATTTTTATTATTTGTTATAAATAAATTACTACGCAAGATTTTTTAAACCTTTTAAAAATGAAGAAATTTTAAAAAATGATATATTAGGGTACTCATTTGTTTGGAAATATGATGTTTCGCATTATTTAGCGTTTTAATTTTTTAAAATCTTTCGAAAATGATTTTCACTGATATTATTTACATTTTCGTGTTTCTAGTGTAGCCAACGTTAAAAGTGTAAACTCTAATACCAATACCTGCGGATTTCAATGCTATGACCGTGAAAGTGACATATTAATTTTAAAAAGTTTAAGGTAAAAAAACATTTTTGGTTATTCGCTTCCATCACGACAACGAGACAGCTGCGTGCCGCGATATTATTTTAAATTATTGACACATTTTTTGAGGTGTTTCTAACCACAAAGTTATAATCACACTCTCACATTATTGTGTTATTGTGTTGTATAATCAGTAATATGCGACTGAAAATTATCTCTGAAAATGAAGAATATTGCCAACATAACAGAGCAAATGTTTTTTTTTTTTTTTTGCTGACGACAAACAGTTCAGTAATTTGATCTTGCACGCACTTTGTTGTTTGCAATGCAACCAAAACAAACTTGTAAATTGCTTTCTGTTTAGGACATACAATGTTGTGTCCATCGTTTAAAAATTGCATCAAAACATTTGGATTTTTTTTTTTTTGAATTGCCTATATTGTCGTTCCATATTTCTTTATAACAAGCTTACACAACGGCTGTATATTTCATTTAAGTTATAAAATAAACAACGTAAAATATTGGCGAACTTTTTCAAATTTAATAAATTTCATACGAAAATTGTTACTGAACTATAAGAACTGGCATGATCAATTTATCAAATTTTACTGAAATATTGTGAAGCAAATTTTAAAGGAAACAAACTATTATTCAAGGGTAAATCAAAGGCAGCAAAAGAAATCAGATGGCAACAAAGATTTTTTTATTTAAATTTATAAATAAATTTAAATTTAAATTTGAAGTGTGAGCTAGTTTAGTTCACACTTAAACTAGCTGATTATCTACCTACAGTATATTCGAAAATCATATTTCACCATCGTAATCAGCGTTACAAACTTTATAAATTAGCATTTTGACTTTCAAAACCCGTCGAGTCTTAGAAACGTTTTCACATAGGTTCATTTTCGTTTTCCAATGCAGTTTCAAGGTTTAAAATGCTAATATTTGCAGATTTCATTGCTGATTACGATGGTGGAATCAGCAGTTTACAAAGAATGAAATAAAGAAAAATACTTTTATTAAATCGCTTCTATCACGTCAGCGGGACAGCTGCGTGATGCAATGTTTTTTAATTGCTTTTGAACCGTATCTATTGAGAATGTTTAAGTTTGTGTAGTGTTTCTACAAAATAAACAAAACGACTTCGAACTCTTCATTCCTCTAACTTTGTTTTTTATGTTCAACTTAAATATTAGAGCGGGAAATTGTTTTAAAAAGTTCGACTTTTAGTTACAAAAGCTTTTAGTTGAAACGTTTGTACGCTGCTTATTTTCTGGTACAACTTAAGAGTGTCTGAAAGTTTTACCACAGCTCTTCAAGTTTCATGGTAAAAAATTCACCGTTGGTTTTAAGATGAATATATTTTAAAATTTAGACATCTTTAACTGATGTAAATGTGGATTTACATTATAAATCTTTTAGTTTAAAATATCACATTGTAATTCACTAACGTTTTTGCTAGTGAAAATGCTCTAACCAAGGAGCATATAATAAAACTCTAAAGGATACGCTTTTAAAGGACATATTAAGAGACAGTATCGTATTTCTTGTTCTTGCAAATTAGTACCGACAGTTGAAATGTAAAATTTAGTGTTTTGTTTTCTAACTTATATGAAGCCGGCTCAAGAATTGATCAGCTGATTTTCGGGCGATATTTAAAGTAAAAAGTACACGTGCGGAACTCGGAGAGTTACTGACAAAAGGGAAGATTTTGTTAATGATATTTTTGTTGAATATATATTTACTTTGAAGATATGTTTACAAATATCTTGTTTTGTTTAAATAAATACGTGAACCTAGATTAGATAGTATTTAATGTAGTTATAGTAAAAGATCAGTTGTTTTGTATTAATTCATAACGATCAGCAGATTTCATTAAACAGCTGATAGGCTGCAGTAGGTTTCAGGTTAAGTGGTTTATATTGATTGCGAATGTACTCGTATTATAAACGGTTAAAACATGCACGTGTTCTTTAACTTACCAAAACCAAAGCAAGACAACGTTTTCATATAATACGCATGTACTGTAGTTATCGAAAATGAGGGAGACGAAGAGACAGAAATAGAGAGACGAAAATCGTTTGCTCGTTCGTTACATATTTCCGTTACATTATTCCGTTTGGCAGACTTTTTTCTATTCATTCCTCTCGCCAATGCTGACATAAAAGCTTCCCTTCACACACTTTTGTTGATTGGCTTCAGTCACGACAACTAGACAACTAGCACATTTTTTTATGAAAAGTTTGTTATATTTATAGTCAGTATAATCACACTGACACATTACTGTGTTTGTGTTGTACAATCAATAATAAGCGATTGAAAATTATCACTGAAAATAAAGAGTATTGCCAACGTAACAGAGCAAATGTTTATTTGCCGACCACAAAAATTTCAGTAATTTGGTATTGCACACATTGTTGTTTGCAGTGCAACCAAAACAAACATGTAAATTACGTTGCTGTTAATACTTCGTCATTTCGTCCATCGCTTAAAAATTGCATCAAAACATTTGGCATTTCATTTTTTTTTTTTTTTTGTTTGTTGTTGTTTAACGTCCGACTATTGTGCACACTTGGGCTAATTTAGACGATGGGATGATTTATAACGTATGAAAATGCCAAGCACAGGCCGGGAATCGAACCCGGGTCCTCAGGGTGAAAGCCCAGTACGCTATCAACTAGGCCACCGAGGCGGCTATTTGGGATTTCGTTTGCATTGCCTATATTGTAGTTCTACATTTTTTATAACAAGACTATACAACTCTCAAATTGTATAATAGTTGTATAACATACCTTCCCTCCCCCCAGGAGGGACGGACTAGTCCGTGCCAGTCACTCTGTACACCTTGTAGTGTACCTACGATTTACGTGCTCCTTTTAAGAAGAGCACTCAAATTCAATTTTTTTCTTTTTGTTTGTTTATTTCTGATAAAAAAATATAATATGTATAACTCAAAACTGCGTAAAAGTGTTTTAAATTATTTTAAAAAGATCTGCTGTCACATATTCTGAGGTCCAAAGTCTGCTAGTGAGCTTTAGTGTTTATTATAGTGCTTATTATCTTGTTTAACTACGATATTTAATAGACAGTGATACTAATAAGACAAAGCTTATGAAATAAAAGTGGAAGAACTAAACTGTGTGGGCCACGTTGAAAAGTGGCTTGGAACTAAACTCTGGAAACTGAAAAAGCAAGTTAGATGGGACAAAGTTTGCTGACGTTAAGTCCATGAAAGGTTAAGAGCGACTGACTGACAAAGTCACTGATAAGCTACAGTCCTATTATGGTAATACCATTAGAGGTAACACAAGTAGTTTAGAAGACGTGCATAGGGTTGTGTGGGCTACCTATTTCCATCGTTTTTTCTCAGAAGGAAATCCAGGTTACGCTTGTGTTCTCCGGCACAAGCAGATATCTGGTGCAAATATATTTCACGTATTTAATGGCCTAACCATGGTAAATAATGACAGCAAAATTTCGATCGGAGTAAAAAAAACTTCTAAAGTTTCTGAATTTTTCAAAACACACTAGTATTTATGTTTAATAGAAAATTATGTAAAATAATAGTAAAGTTTGTTTTATAATAACTAGATTCGAACTAGGTTTAAGAATGTACGGGATTTTTTTTCGAACCATAAAGTCTAAATTAGAGGAAGTAAATGAATACAATACTTTTTTGGAAAGTTTTATTAAACATTTTTATGTTCAAATCTATACGAATTTTGTTGTGAGAGCATTAAGAGCACAAGAGTTTGGTTCTCCGTCACGATAATGCGCCTGCGCACACGTCGCTAGTCGTTCGGAAGTTTTTGGCTTTCATAAGCAAGGTAGTTATTCCACACCCACACTATTCGCCAGAACTCGCTGTGTGCAACTTTTTTCTCTTCCCTAAAATAAAGTTGAAATTGAAAAGTATTTTTTTGACACAACTAAGGAGATATGTGCAAGACGTGCTTTGAACACTTACACTTGCAGACTTCCAAGGATGCTCGGAATCATAGGGAAAACGCAGGGATCGCTGTATCTAAGAGGATTATTTTGAAAGAAACGATGGAAACTAAAGAGTTACAGTAAGAAATTTTATTTTTATGGATAATTCCCCAAACTTTTGAACAGAACCTCGTATAATCGTAATCACTGTCACTTCTACTTACAATTGCTATCGCACCAAAATTAAACCACACTAAACATTTGTTCTGTCGTCAAATCTTACATTCTTCTTTGGTTTGGACATCTACAGTCGCAATTTTCGCCAAATTTTATAGCGATCGGTCATGTCACTAAACGGTAGACAGACTGACACGCGAATCTCTAATAACCATGTAAAACTAAGCAATAATAATGTAATAATGTAATGTAAAACTAACCATGTTAGCAATAATAATGTAATCATATTCATATTCTTATGGCATAACTCAATTACATCGTCTTCAAAACTAATTATCAAAGTCAATAAGTTTAACAATATTTTGACGACCCAGCCAAGATGCTGTAATTAATTAATGGTTTGCTGTAATTATCACGCGAGAAGTACTTACTTGTTCGCTCTATCGCATCAAATTAATTCGCAGAACCTGTTCATTAATAATTAGTTAATAAAATTATAATTAAATCGCTATGGTAGAATTTTGAAGGAAAAATCGGCGTTCTTAGAAAATGCGCTTTAACTGTCAGCTGTTATCACTTTTACCTAAAGAATTAAAACGTTAATTTCATTTACAAATTATAATCTTTAATTTTATTTTAACACTGCGTCTTCTTAAATCAAATTTTGGAAAATACGAATTCTTTCACAATAATCTAATAGAAAAAAAACTCAAAATATTTTCCCAGGCATTGGCAACAATGCGTGCACATTGTTTTGGTCGTCTGCTCTGCCGTAACGCCGTAATTTTGAATAGTTATCCAGCGTTGAGTGCGTGCTACCATATATCCACGCACTAACTTCACTGGAGAGTAGGCCATACTGTTCGAAATGTTGCTACAGTGGTGCAACCTAGTGGTGAACGTGAAAAGCGTCGCCAATTTAATTATTAATGGCGTGCCTTTATTGCAACACTTATTACTGTGTCAAATACACACGCACACATACACACGCGCACACGCGCACACACAAACATACACACGCAGGCGCGCGCGCGCACACACACACACACAAACACACGCACACGCGCGCAAACGTGCGCGCAAGCACACAAACACACAAACACACACACGCACACGCACACGCACACGCACACGCACACTAGCGCACACGCGCACGCACGAGCGCGCGCGCACACGCATGCGCTCACACACACACACACACACACACACACACACACACACACACACACACACACACACACACACACACACACACACAATGGCATAAACTGGCCATGTGGAGAGTAATAAGAACCAAAAGAAAGAAAAATTGATCAGAATCAGCAGAGCAAGCATTTACAAGCACCTAAATAACGAACTTGAGAAACACCAATTAGAAGTGCAAGTTTTACCCACCTCGAAACTATTCAGACTCGGTATGGACTTACATCCATGGTTCTAACAACGAACAATAGAATGCGGTGCAGTGAGCAAGTTTGGCAATGCCGCACATTTAAAAAAAAAAACGAAGGTGCATTAGAAGTTTTATTTAATAGTAAACGATATTTTTGCAACCAAATTCAATATATTTTTTTTAGAAATATACAGTTTGTTGTCTATTAAGCCCAATTAAATGAGAGCTTTATAGTCTTGTCTAAGATGAGATAGATTTATCATTCTGTTTAGGAAATGATTAATTTCTAATATTAAGATGTTATTTCCTTATATGACGTAGTAATTAACAGTGAGTTTATAAGACTGTATTTTTTGTTTCAGAATACAGTGTTGATTTATCTAACTCTACAAATTATATTTTTATTTAAAATGTTTGTATCTGAAGTTTCATTCTATCTACAGTAACGTTAAAATTACGTTAATTTAATTAATTACGTTTAATTAATTACGTTAATTACGCTCATAACGTTAAAATTACATACATTGAATATTGTTGCAATTATCCAATATTTTGTTATGTCTAATGATATGGGTTTGTTTTATCCTAGAATATGTATCATATTTATTTCTATCAATATGTGAAATGATTGGTGAATTTAGGTCAGTTTAATGTTATTAAATACGAGAAGATCTATTTTCTTCCGTCTAGTGGTCTTTTAACTCACTTCGTAGAAGCTACCGCGGTTTCGAAACTTCACTGTTTCATCTTCAGTATGTAGTACAAACGGTCAAATTTCTTTATTGAGGTAGTCACAAAGTTAACAAAACACTAAAAACACACGTCACAACACTAAAGACAATTACACGATTTTATTAAAATTCACAAAAATAAGATTTGGTTTGATCAAACACTAAGTGCAAATCGTATGCGTTACGGTCCAGACAACTAATTATCCGACTAAAATCAAAAATCTTTTAAAATTTCGCGTTGAAATCTCAACGACTTTCTTATTTAAAAAAATAGTGGCATTCAAATTTTTAACTAATTGTGAATAGTATTTTTGACAGAGGGAAGCAAAATTTTTGTTCCAACTAGGATGTTATTAATTTTGTGTGTGTGTTTGTTACGCAGTTTTGACTAAACGTATTGACCAATTGTTTCGACATTTAGTGCGGAGATACCCGAATGTAATTGTAAAATTATTCCCATTCACTACAGTTTCAAAATGGCGGATTTTGAGTTACAGTAACGATTGTAAACAGTTTTAGCCAAACGCACTGATCAGTTTTTTTTAATTTGGTACGAAGATATCTCGTAGAAAACCCAAATGACTTATTTGTAAAACTTCTGTTTAAAAATGGCGGAATATGATTTAACGGTAATTATTGTACGCACTTTTATTCAAACGCACTGACAGATTGTTTTGAAATTTTGTAAGAAGATACCTGGTGTAAAGCCCTAAAACTGTATCAGTAGGTTTTTTCCCATTCAATTTCGTTTCAAAATGTCGGGCCTCTATTCAACGTTGAGAGTGCAGTTGCTGGTTATTTTCTATAATAGTGGCAGAACTGCAAGACCTATCAAAACTTTGACCGCTTCGTAAAGAAAGTGCATAAAATGTCAAAGACGTTGGTCCAGTAATATTTTTCTCGTATATACTGCGAGGTCTACTGTTCTTTGAACTTAGTTTAATTGAATAAGTTTGGATCTCACGTGCTTAACCAAAACATTTGACTGTTTTTTTTTTTTTTAGATTTTCACCCAACCTGTATATGTTTAACTAGTTAGCTGATATTATCTATAATTCTGATGTGAGCAAGCGGTAAAAATCAAGCCACAGACTCGGAGGGCAAGAAAATATTTTTCCTGCTAAAATATTAAAGCAACATCTGCAGAATGTAGCCTACGACTGTATTGAGTTCAAACATATGCCTTTTATTAAGCCTATTTATTGTTAGAAGCGCAAAATCGAAACAGCTGATCGGGTTATATGTAAAAATTCAATTTCAATAATGAAATCTGCTTTTAAAAGTTGTATTCAATCACACATGTGTTCTATAAACTTATAGAGAGTAAAGAATCAACTTTGCAAATACACAACATGGAACTATTTTTTAAAAAAACTTTTCTACACCACTCTAAAAATATTTTAATTCGACTTTTAATACTGTCAAATTAATCAACTTTAACGAAAACGATAATTCGTGAAAAATTTCTTTGTATATCTACAGATTAGCGTGACCTCGAATATTAGAAACTTTGATTTTGTTCTTGAAAATATACGTTTTGTAACCTTAGAATGTTCTCTTTAAAGTAATTGTTCTAATTATTAATTGATTATATAATTAGCGAATTTCTATATAATTAGCGAAAATAAGCTATTCGTACTGCTATCATGGTACGACCCCGAACCTTACATTAAGCTCCGATTATAATATATATATATATATATATATATATATATATATATATATATATACACACATATGTGTGTGTGTTTGCGAGTGTTTTATGAAATCAAAATTGGTTCAACAGTTTTAAAATTGCGGCCTTTTCAAATCTTAACAATAACTCATTTTTGTATTTAAAATAAAACGTGAATTTTAAAAGACCTGAATGACCACCATTTTGAAACTATTGGATAAATTTTAATGATTAACCAACTTGGCAAAGCTATTATCAAAATCGATTTTGGTGCCAAGTTTGATTCAAATCTGATTGAAATTGTGAACGTGAGATTGTTAACATGCACGCACGCGCGAACACACACACACAAATTTACATTACACATACACATACATACACACACACACACACACACACACACACACACACACACACACACACACACACACACACACACACACACACACACACACACACACAACCAAACACACAAATTTTCACATCTATATATTCGTAACAACCTCACTCGAACTCTGATGGGTTTCAGTTTTCCAATAGAACTTTATAACAAAAGTATCATATATGTTTATTAAATGAACAATTAAGTTTTTTCTTCTTTAAATTTGATGAGTTATTTAATTCGCACCACTCTGTAAATATTTCTGCCTTCACCCTTTGCTTGCAATGCTGAAGTTAAGCAACCATCAGTCTTACCTGTGTTTGATGATCTTCTACCAGATCACGTATTACTGGTGTTTATCTTGTGTCTCCTAAATTAGTGTTCAGTTTACTTGTACACGGTAAGAATGTTTAGCCAACAAATAACATAACTTGTAAACTTAAACCAAGCTCATCAAGCTCAGTGTCAGTTAGCTTTAGTCTCTGTAAAAAACATCTGTCACGAGTGTATTCCTTTCAAAGATTAGTTGACAGAGAGAAACGATGTTTCTATCAACTCAACTGTCCAATATTTGATTTGTGTGTATGTTACTGGCCAAAATCATTGACCGATTGTTTGAAATTACTTAGAATGTACCTTACATATTCCAGAAGACGAAGTGTAAGACTTTTTTTCACTTCAGTTTCAAGATGGCGTCCTCTGTTTTAACGATGACGAGTGTAATTGCTCGCTATTCCCTGTAAAACTGGCTAAACGGCAAGACCTATCATAATTTTGACCGATTCGTAGAGAAAGGTCATACAATTTCCTATAAAGTTGTTTCAGTAACATTTTTCGCAAATTTTAAGGTTATCTGTTAAATTGGCGGGAAAATGTACGAACCCGACAGAGTCAAAATGTACTGCGATGTTTACTGTTCTTTACTAGTAATTACGAAATGAATCTCTAGACCAAACGTTTTGGTATATAGGCCTATGCACTGTAGTCGCTTTGGTAGTTGATACTAAGACGATTAAAATAATTATTTTAAATACTGCATAAACTTTCTCATTATTTCTTTATTTACGAAGATTAAGCTATTAACTACCCAAAAATGTATGTTATTGAACTAAAAATAAAAAGCATGTATCATATTTTCTCTTCCTTTTTTAATTTTAATTACGATATTTTTTTCGAAAACATGCCAAATTAATATGAATAATTTTAACAACATAACCTGAAACTTATTATATATAGCCTATCAGCTGTTTAATGAAATCAGCTGATCTTTACGAATTCATATAAAAAAGCTGATCTTTTAAAATAACTACCAAAATTAAATTAACAATTCATTTCATATATTTAAATCTGTCAAATTTCTTCGTTGTTTCCGTAGTGTAGTGGTTATCGCATGTGCCTTAAAATCGCAAGGTGCTCGGTTCGATCCCGGCGGAAACAGAAATTTTTAATTATAATTAATTTATTGTCAGACTTGAGTCGCGCAAAATATACAGTGGTCATGTTTATTTTTCATATATTTATTTCAAAATTTAAAATGCTAATATACACAGATTTTAATGCTGATTATGATCGTGTAATTAGATTTTCAAAAACGTTTAATATAAAATACGTTATTGTTTTAAATTTACTTCTATCATGTTAGAGAGAAAGCCGAGTTTGACGAAAATCTGACAAGGCGATTTTGAGAAATTAAGCGGATATTTTGACAATTGTTTTTTAATACTGCCGTTTTGTTTTGATACTTTTCTGTATTCCATTTGAACTAAGCTCGAACAAAATTATTAAAATATATAATTAAACATTTATAGAAAAAAATACAAACGAACTGAAATTAAAATACCTTTACATAACTTTCTAATAACTGTACAACATTGCACACCTAATACGAGTGTTGAAATACTGTTTAATTTATTTTCCCGTTTATGGTTTTATCATAACACAAACTAATTTTACAGAAAAATAAATTAATATAAAATTATATATTGTCGCAGCTGTGGGCGCATCCGCTGATATCAGTGAAAGCTTCGTTAAATAAATAATACCACAGCAGGTGACGCGCTCTGACGTAAGGGGAAAGTCTCGATGCGGCGCTATTTTCCCAAGCGGAAGATTATTTTCAATAATTTATTATTGCGCCTTCCGGATTTTAGTTCATTTACGGTGAAACTATTGCATGATGGAAAATGCTCGGCCGCAGGTGAAATATTAATGGATATTTTTTTATTTACTGTTTTTCTGGCTCAAATTTAGTTTATGTTTCAAATTGCGTTACAAGAAGTTGAAAAATATACAAAACTGATTCTAAAGTACAAAAAAGATATTCTAAAGTAAAAAAAATATTAGAAATATTCACGCGAAAAAACTTGCGAGACCTAAATACAGCATTAATTATTTAATAGACTAACTATGAATTCGATTAACGTATCAGAATCGATTCTTACCAAAAATGGAACTTTTTATTGTTCGTCTGTCTGTCTATGCTTTACTCACCTCATACTCGTAAACTACGTAAGCGATCATTATAAAATTTAGCGAAAATGGGCTTTATAGCGGCTCTGAACCAGAAGATAAAAATAATAAGTGTTGAAAAGCAAGAAACATTTTGGATTAGTTAAGGTTCAATCTTAAGTGCATTTTTTTTCTAAAGGGTTAAACATTTGAAACTAAAAGTGATATTGGTTCTGAAAATATAAATAGTTTTTGCACATAAAGAGTTTATAAGGAACCGTCAGGCCTTTTGAATAGTTTACGTTATTTGAAGTCCCTCCCCCCTATTTCTACGTCTTTGATCAAAAAACTCTTGAAAAATTTACAAATACAGTTTGGAACAAAACAAATAAACAGTCTTGATTTTGCGAAGCTCAACAAAAGCGTGTTTTCAAGCACCACGATTTTTTGCAGTGTGGGAAATACGTTTCAAAAGGAGTGAAATATACGGTACAAGTGGTTCAGTCCGCGTCGCGGCAGTGCAGCGGAAATCAGCTGATCCGTTCTTGTTAATAAGTCGTATATTTGAAACAAAGCGTCTATTTAACTTCAGTATATGTTTTACCATTTTATTTAAATTTATAATGACATCGGTTCCCAAACGTTTTTGTCCTTGGAACCACTTTCAGCCTAAAATGTTTTTCGCTACTCACAATAACACACACACACACACACACACACACACACACACACACACACACACACACACACACACACACACACACACACACACACACACATATATATATATATATATATATATATATATATATATATATATATATTATATTGTAAAAAGACCACAAAAATAAAATGAAATTAAAAACTCTTTACATTTATTTGTGTCTAATAGTTTAAAATTACAATTCACCAAGCAAAAAGAAAACTATGTATAAGTGAGAGAAAAAAATAAAATGAAAAATAAATAATACCTATACACCCTTTTATCTTTTCTTCTGATGAAGTATATTTATCGATAAATCCCAAGACATTCTCTAGACTGGGGGACAGAAGATAGAACAGGGCAACAAGTATCCGAAGAATCTCATGGTTCTCTAAAGACCTGAGGTTGAATTGGGAAAATTGAACCTGTGAACGAACGTGTACAACAAGCTACATACATGGGCGGTAAAACCAGGAACAACGAAAGTCTAGGCCCTCTATTAATAAAAGAACGTGTAATTATTATACACGAAATAAGAATTTTTCTTTAATTTCATTTTATCAAAATATCTGTCTTTTTGTGTATTTTTACGGTTGTCTTAAACGTTTTAAGACGTCCCAACACCTAGCTTAATTGCTAATTGCTCCTGCGACCCACTAGTGGATCACGACCCACAGTTTGGGACAACTTATCTAAAACATCAATAAATACAATGCTTGATAAAGTGTACGCCTGAAAATAAATAAGGCAATGTCTCGCAAATTATTAATGATGTTCAACACTAATTGTAGAAGCAATCAGACAGTAGGATAGGTGAACATTTCATGGTTTACAATACAAGTGAAATATTTCTATCCTGATATCCTTTGACGACTCCCCGCACGAACAATCTACCAATTTACATTTAAAACAAGCACACTTTTGACAGGGAATGTAGATTGCAAAGCGTCAAGTTAGACGTAATCAACCGTTAATCTAATAATTCTCTAAGTTACATGCTGGCACAATTTAATTCCGGCGTTGTGTTGTTTGCTCTTACATTCTATGTGTTATTCAAATTTGAACACGCTGCGAATATATGAATAATTAAATAGATAAAATATAACTTTTATCATCTGTGTTGTGGAATTAAGTGCCATGCATATTGTTACAATCTTGATAGAATTTTCAAACTATGGTTAAATTTGTTTTTATTGTATTTTATTTAAAATATTGTCGCCGTATGATATGAAATTTTAAGTCATGCGCTACAAGGTATCAAAAAAATTTTGAATAATCATAGCATGTAACTATCGCTGACTAGAAGCAAATTTCCAAATTGTCTATGTTACACACTTTTTGAAACTATAATTTCACCATCATAAACAGCATCGAAATCTGCATAAATTATTATTTTAAGATTTCAAATTGCATTGAAAGTACAAAAATTGACCTTGGCAGCCGTCAAAAGCCTTTTTTTTTAATTTCAACGGGTTTTGAAAGTACAATATGCAGTTTTAACGCTGATTGTGGTAGTGAAATCAAATGTTCAAAACAAATTTAAGAGAAAAACGTTGTGAGTGCACAATTTGTAATTATTGAACGAATTTTATTGGTTAACGTAATTGTAAAAGCTATTATGAAATTGATTTTTGTGCTAAGTTTGAATAAAATCGAAGTAAAATACGCACGCACGCACGCGCGCGCGCGCACACACACACACACACACACAAAATATATAAACTTCACCTCTCGTAAATATATATATATATATATATATATATATATATATATATATATATATATATATATAAGTTATATAAACAATTATTGTAAACTTTGCTAGATTTAGTGTTAGACTTAGCTATATTTAATGCTGACAGTTTAGCTTTTAGCACAGTAAGCATTTTCATGTACCTAGAGAAGAAAGAGCAGGAGCTCAGTGTTAATCGAGGTTTCACTCAGTTCGCATCTCAGTGCATATGAGACGAACTTAAATAATTATAATAAGTTTTAAGTGAATATTAAAGTCTTATTGTAATTAATAAAAAGTTGTTTTTTTAAAAAGCGACGTCCTCGAAACCATACCATAACTAGCGCAGTCGGTAGGACACTTCGGGAAAATTAGTGCATATAATTTTTCTTCAGTTTCAACTGTTAACCGAAGTGTCGAACAAAAGACCAACCGTTTAATTTAATAAGTGCATATTATTAAGTTAAACACAACCAACCGGCAAAGTGAAGATTTGCAACCGTAGAGTGAACATCTACATCCGAAGTGAAGTGAAGTGTTTGTGCGAATTTTTCGTGGCAAGTGCGCGTAAAATGAGCAAAGTATTTTGGATCTTATTTTATCAATCCTTAAGGGGTAATAAAGCTCAACAATAATACTGTTCTTTACAATAATAAAGAAGCTAGAACTCGACAGGATCAACCTAGATACTGTCTCCAGAATTGATCAGAATTCACCCATCACACAGCACATCAGTGTTTGGACCATCGCCTTATTGGAGGACTACTATACTTGGCGTCTAAGAAGCTAATTGGAAGAACTTCGAGGGAAGTTGCTATTCAACCACCCCCGGAAGTTTTGTTTAGGGATGGAGGAGTTATATAAACAATTATTGTAAACTTTGCTAGATTTAGTGTTAGACTTAGCTATATTTAATGCTGACAGTTTAGCTTTTAACACAGTAAGCATTTTCATGTACCTAGAGAAGAAAGAGCAGGAGCTCAGTGTTAATCGAGGTTTCACTCAGTTCGCATCTCAATGCATATGAGACGAACTTAAATAATTATAATAAGTTTTAAGTGAATATTAAAGTCTTATTTTAATTATTAAAAAAGTTGTTTTTTTAAAAAGCGACGTCCTCGAAACCATACCATAACTTATATATATATATATATATATATATATATATATATATATATATATATATATCACCTCTCATGAAATAATCTAGAGGAAAGGTCTGGATCGACGATTATTTCGAGATCCCGGGTCTTGGTCTTACCATGATGGCCGCTCCAATATGATATGGCATTGATATTCTCGGCCTTATCGGTTAGTGCTTCTACAATTTCCTTCTACAAATCATCTTTCTATATTTGTAACTTATGTTGTTTAGTTCAGGAGTGTTATTCCTCACTAGATCTTTGTGCTTCTCATAATGATTGAAATTATACATTTTGAACTCCATTAACCCATTTACCCTTTTAGAAAATTTTGATTTTACTATCATAATCGCATTAAAATTATATATATATAAACTTTTAAAAAAATATTGAAACAATCATTTCAGCACTTTTTTAGTTCATCCCCTGCACGAATAAAAATGTAAAAAAAATATATAAAT
>CM040184.1:36597406-36687406 GCA_022606455.1 Callitettix versicolor
GACCGTATTATATTATCGTTACTTGGATTTATTTTTAATTATTGTTTTTTACATAAATATATTGTACTTATTACTTGTATATTTTTACATATATTGCTTTTGGTATGTCCACATATTACTTATTAAAATATTATTTGCTTGTACATATTTTCATTTACTGTTTTTGTTACGTATATATTACCGTATATGTCTTACCTTATATGTGTAAAACTGGTTTTATGTATTTTCATTTATTATTTTTCATTGTAAATAATATTATTATATCTAGTATATTGATTAAATTTAATATTTTGATTTCAATACGAAATATACTAAAACAGTAGGACATATTATATAAATTATCTTCCATATATTATTACGCTGAGTATTTCAATCAATTTTGTGCCAAAAATAAGGGACCTACGTTATTGAAACTACATATATGTGGTACCTACAGGTTCGTCAGAACACAAGGAAACTCTCATGTCCCATACGTTTTCATTTTAAGGCTTTACAATAAAATAAAACCGACTTAAAACCGATAAAAATCTTTAAGGAAAATCTAAAGTGTCTCCGTGAGAATGTAGCACAACGATGAGTACAAAAACAGCTGACTGACTGCAAAAAAGCCTGACTTTACAATAAAATAAATCCAAAAAAGTTTTGTAAAAAACTTCCAGAAACAGTTAAATTGTCCCCATGAGATTGCAGCACAATCCAGGCATAGGTGACAGAAATAATTGATTATGTGTTTACCAAAACGGCTGGTTGTTAAAAACATTGTTGAAAGTAGTGTTTAAATTATTATTGCACAAACTTAAATAATTATTGACTGAATCAGTTTTGAAAGTATAATCCATAAGACTATCTAGATCAGTTTTAATAAGTAATGCTATTAATTAAAAGACTCTGCTTTTAGTAAACAGTAAATACTGTAGCCTAATTTAAGTGTGTAATGTAAAATCTGGATTTGTAAATATTTCAATTAATGTACAATGTTAGAATTCAGTCATTAATTTTGTTGGTTATACGAAAGTAAAACAATGTATGGCCTATTGTATTTAATAACCTAAATATAAGAAATGCCATGCCTTTAAAATAACTAAGAATTTATCGCTATTCATTGTTGTAACATTATTAGTTTCTTTTTCCCATTAACTGCGAAATGTCGCACGGGCCCACAAGTCTATTTGTCTTTGATGTGTGTGCATCATATTTCTTTCGACACCTACTAACATCGATAAATTCGATTCGATTATCGTGAAGTATCAATACTTTTCCGACACCAGTATATAATAAAAGTATCGATAATTTCTTTAAAGGAAACGATTACGGCATTTACTGCAGTCTACAGTATTGAAGTGCGCAAGATCGGAATACGCAGCAGACAAAGTCCACCAGACTTTATCCACCACAGACAAAGTCAAACAGTATGTGCTAATTTTGTGTCAAAATCATGATGAAAATTCATCATTTTGCTTGAGGCACAAATATATCGATTCAAATATGTCACAAGTGTGTTACATTTGCGTAGTTTATGTTAGAAAGTGAAACAATATCGGATTGATTGAATAACCCGTTCCAGCTGCAGTGCAATTAGCGGCATTATATATTGAATGAACGCTGTCTCTCTAATTATTCCATTGTAATTGCACTTAACGCAGTAGTTGGAAGTTTTACCCGTTAATGAAATGCACCGATAATACAATGTATTCATTAATTCATTTGCTTTCCAGTTTAGTTTCGGTATAAGGGCGTCCTTCTATTCTGTTACAATTTTTCGATTTATTGTAAAGTTTCCGTTATCCGTCCCTGCTTCGCCCGCAATTATACGTAGGTAATACAATTTATAGTCGATTTTCAAAATCACAATAGGTTTATTTCAATTTAATATATTTTTAATACAGTGGTTTTCGATCAAGGCATATATATTTTGCTACTCGACACCCTAGTATTCCTGCTATTCTTAACGTCTGACCCTACGACTTATTATTTGTCATTGTAAATGCCAACTTCATTGGAAATTGCAATCTTTTAGATTGGAAAGGCAGGTTGATTGGAATTACAGGTCATTGCAAATGTAAGCTTATAAACAATATTTTTTTAATAAATAATAATAGGGATTAAGATTTTAAAATGAAATAGGTATATGTCCATCTGAGGTACCTTAACCATATTCATTCCAAATTTCATCACAATCGTTCAAATAGTTAATTTTTTTTTGATTGAATAACAAACAAACACACACACAAACTATCAGTTTCATAATATTATATTAAGAAGTATAAACTACTAGCATTAACCGTCGCGGCTTCGCCCACGAAACTTAAACTGTTTCAGTAATGTAATAATTTAGAAACATAAAAAATATTTATTTATAAAAGCGTGATCATCTAAACTCGTGATTATTTTACAATGAGTATGAAAAAATATCATAACTTGATTGTCTTCAATCGGCGATGATACCCTAAAGGTTTTTCGGCGGAAAAAAATATTGTCTTCAAACGTGTTCCATTCAGATTTAAGAAAATATGATAAAAAAATAATTGTCTCCAATACAAAAATGTATACCTCTTTATATTTTTGTCCTTTTAGGGGATGAATTCGGGGGAAAAATACTGAATTACATGTATCATAATTTGTGTTTTAGAATATTTTGTTTATTACTTTTAGTAGAATGCAATACAAAATATTTTTCTCCAATGAAAACATTTTTTTTCTCCAATGATACCTTTTTTATATTTTTATTCTTTTAGGGAATTAATTCGGGAAAATGTTGAAATATGTGTTTCATAGCATATTTATAGAATATATGATAAAAAAAAAGTCTAATGCAAAATTGTATACCACTTTTTTATACTTTCTACCCCTTTCAATCTCTTTAGGGGATGAGTTTTGGGAAATGATGAAAAATATATTTCATTACTTATATTCAAGAGATATTATGTTACATTTTAAGAAAGTCAGATGAAAAACATATTTTTTCCAATAAAAATTGTTGTACTTCATTTTTATCTCTTTAGGGGTTGAATACTGGAAAATCGTTTTTCAGTGCACCCCTACATGTGGTAACCCTGAAAATTTTTAATGTTTAGCTATTAACAAGACTCGGCTATACGAGTATGTTGATTATTAAAGCTGGACTGGGTAAGTATTTAATGGCTTTTCTTTTTTTTGTGTTTAACGTCCGACTATTGTGCACACTTGGGCTAATGCAGACGATGGGATGATTTATAGCGTATGAAAATGCCAAGCCCTCGCCGGAAATCGAACCCGGGTCCTCGGGGTCGTTAAAATCAAACTTTTGCAAAATCCTTTCTTAGTGCACCTCGACATTGTAGTAAGAAGGTACCCTGAAAATTTCAAGTCTAGCTATACGTATTGGCTGTACGTTGATTATTAAAGTTGGACTGGGTAAGTAGTTTAATGGAGTTAAAATCAAATTTTTGCAAAATCCTTTCTAAGTGCACGCCTATATGGTAACATAAATGAACCCTCAAAATTTCAAGTCACTAGCTACAATAGTTTTGGCTCTGCATTGATTATCAATAGTCAGTCAGTCAGTACTTCTTCCTTTAGATAATAAGATAATTAAAACTTCACTGTTATACAGTTAACACATGCCACAAAACTAAATACTAAATAATTACGGTGAACTGGGTAATTAGTATAATAGTGTTTAAAATAATTTAAATATTTATTATTCACATCTATCAATGTGTAATAAACGTAAAAACGTTAATATTTTATTGTTAAGACATGCTTAGCTTCAACCGAGTTTGAAAATTAAAAGCCGTTAATTTTAAGCAGTTTTTAACTGCTGATTATGACGGTGCAATCAGATTCACAAAAACCCTTAACTTAGAAAGTTATAAATTTGAAACGGCCTCCATTTTGAAACTGTTAGAAATTTTGCATAATTAACGAACTTGGACAAGCTACTGCTAAAGTAGATTTTTTTGCCAAGTTTGAATCAAGTCTGAACGAAATTTTATGCTAAAAAAAAAACACACACACACACACACACACACAACAATAACAAGCGGACAGAATTGCAAGTAAAAACACTCTTTTTCAACTTTAGAAATTTAAAAACGTAACACAAATTAAAATTTTAAGATCGACATTATTTATGACGGAACTGATAAGGTCAGATTTTTTTATATAATTGTATTCTCTTTTTAACATAAAATATAAAAATATTATATATATATATATATATATATATATATATATATATATATATATTCGTCAATGTCTTTCAAAACAGATAAATCGAATATCTTTGTAAAAAAAATTAACCCGATAGTTTACAAATCTAGACGATATAATAAATTCTTAATTGTAGACCGTGATATATCATCCCATCACATACCTAACGGCAGACAATCACGTACTGACTAATATACTGTATTAATCACATTCCCACAAAGGCGAATCTTTCTTAATTCCAAATCACATGTTAAGGTCGAGACTTCTGTAACGGAACAGGCCATTAATCTACGCACAGATACATTGTCGAAAGATTAATTAGCTTCATCTTTCAGAAACAACTACGTCGTTTTACCGCAACTAATCTGAAGTGTAAAAGAACTAAAATAACAATTGTAGCTGCTTCGTTGTCGTGATGGAAGCGAATTATCAAAAGCAAACTTTTTACCATTTCTTAAATTCTGATTTCAATATCTTAATCAAAATTTAAATTTGTTGCACATTAAACTTTTAAATTACACAGCCTCTACATTGAAAATGAACCTAGACCGCCTTAACATTCAATTTTAGTAGATTTTGAATTTAAAATATTGATTTATGAAATTTTTAGCCTTAATCACAGTGATAAAATTAGATTTTAAAACAAATTAAAAGATAAAAAAACTAATAAAAAATGCACGTAAACAATAATATATCCAAATACGCATTTAAATGTGTTGTCTATAATAAAAATATAAAATAAATTATAAATTAATTATTATAATGTATTAATAATATATATGTATACTTTAATTAATAATCTAATTTCTTTATAGTTTACTGTAATTTGAATATAATTGGCTTAGGGAATTGGTACATTTAAAATTTAATTTAAAATAAGTGCATTATTACTACGGATTTTGTATCCTGGCAGACTAATTTGCGCATTTTGCTCTTTTATTTGCCCTTTAGTTTCAATGTTAAAGTATTATATAAGAAATTTTAAAAAACTGCAAAAAAGCTTTCTTAATATCTGTCACTAATGTTTACCGTTATTGATTTATTTTGGTTAAAAAGTTTTAAAAAAGGTCAGTATATGAAAATGGATAAACACTGCCAAAACTTTATAAAGTTATAAAATATTTTGTTAAAGAACAAAATATCGTCTAGTGGGAAAATTAAGCTTTTTTCTGACATACGTTTATGTTTATATAGAAAATTATTTATTACTTTTGATCTGGCAAAACATCTTTTTTTTGTAAACAACATATACATGTTTCGATAAACTGAAATAAAACATAACGCTATTTATTGAAGTTTTGAAATGAGAAATGAAACGAACCTCGTTTGTAGTGGATACATTACTGTCAATACACAAAAAGCTAAACTAAAATCTGTGTGATAAATGGAACACGACCAATAAAAAACATTAGTTCAGTTAAACGTCCCTGAGGTAATCCATCACTAACAGCAATTCAACATGTCAATGTTAAAAACAAACGCTTTTAGTTGCTCCAAGGTCAAAACATTGTTCGCAATTAACCTTACCACATATACAAACCGAAGGCCTGTAGCAAAAAGTCTGGCCATCTAGTAACGGGAATTCGTTATTCCATGTACACCACTCGGAAGGCACATCTCCTTGGTTAGCAGTATTTACTGCTTACACAATTTAGTTAGAAAAACTGTCTTTTGCAGCCATACGTTTATGTAATTTTTGTTTATTAATCAAAAATAGAAATCAACAATAGGAAAAAAAATTGTATTAAAAAAATAATAACATTCGAAGTCGCATGTTTAAATAATAATAACTTTTGAGTACTTCATTCTTACATAAATACAATATTAGACTTACATAAAAAACACAAGTAAAAAAAATCTCTTACTGAACCTGATCATGTTTTTCTCGATTCCTCGTTTTTGTTATTAATTAGTTGATGTTAACATTTTCATCGCTAATTTCATTTTTGAAGTGTTAGCTTCTTATACCGCGTTGTGCACTTTGTATTTGTCACCATGGAATTTGTCACCATGATTCGGTTTCCTCGAGTAGGCTTACGAAGCGTAAGTAACGCGAGTAGGGGAAATATTACACAGAATCCCTCTAGTTCTCAGCTCTTCTTTCTTTCTTCTGCCGGTTCCGACTGAGTTTGGTCGCGCGCGTGTGTATATTTTGTGCCTGTATGTACATCTTCTTCACATTTTATCGTCACGCGCGCATGTAATGATGTTGTGTACATTGTGTATATTGCCAGCAGCAACAGTTCAATGGTATGCGGTTTATATTCAGTAATAACACGTGCATTTGATTTTATTTCTCTTATATTCTTGAAACGTTAAATATGTCATATTTATATTTTCTATATTTTCGAGACGATATATATATATATATATATATATATATATATATATATATATATATATATATATTATATATATATATATATATATTATATATTTTTATATATATATATATATATATATATATATATATATTAAGAAGCTAACGCTTCTGCCTACAGTACCATTTTTTCGTTATATTTTTTAATCGTCCCTCTCGTACTTTGTTTTCTTAATCTTTGTTCTTCACATAATTTTTTTAATAACTTTATTGTCCACTTTAATTAGAAATTTAATTTTTATCATAACCTCAATTGAAATGATATTGAAGCAACAGCTTTTGTGCTAAATCAGATGTTTAGAAATAGTCACAAACATATTTTTATACTATTGTATGCAATATGACATTGGCACGCACCACGCAAAATCCAATATCACAACCAGCCCTAAAACATGAAATATGTTTAAAGGAAAAAAGCAAGCACTTCTAAAAGGTCTGCTTTTAATGAAGTTGCGAACATTTGGATGTTAAAAAAAATTAAATAGTTATCTTGTACGTGTACTTTTAAAGCTCATAATTTTGAGTTCGTAGGCGCCTTATTTTTGTATCCTTTAAATTAGTATCGACAGTTAAAATATAAACTTAAGTGTTTTGTTTTTAAGAGTTATATAGCTGAATCAAGAATAAATCAGCTGATTTTTATGCGGTAAAACAGTCTAAACGGTGCCAGTTAATGTCAATTGATTGTGAAAATCGAAATGTTAATTTAAACGCTTTTTTACGAAGGTAAAATCAAATTTTCAAAAAACATTCGACAAATAGGTATATGATTCTTTTAAGATTCGAAATGGCGCCATTTCGAAACTGTTGAAAAGATTTTGTTTGATAACGAACTTGTTTAAGCTATTACTAGCGTCGATTTTTTGCTAACTTTGAATCAAAGACACACACACACACACACACACACACACACACACACACACACACATGCCACGCGCCCACACACACACATGCCACGCGCCCACACACACATGTCACGCGCCCACACACACACACACAACAATTATGACGATCAGCTTTTTTACATTATATCATTACACTTTCAACACTAACAAATGTATTTGTAATGAACGACAAACACTAGACAAACTTCAATTATACAGCACAACTTACAACTTGTATTTCAAGTAAAAAGCTTTTTACTAAGTAAATTAAAACTTTTATTTTAAAAAGCATCCTTTAAACAAGAAGACAAATATATTATGCAATGACTTTACCGAGTGGAATTTATTGGAAATAAGAGCTTAAGAGACTGTGGATCCTGTCCGCCATTCTGAAAGTATTCCCTGTAAAAATAATATTAATTAACGATACTGGTTACTCCGCTATTTGTTAATATAAAATTATGTTTGTTATATCTTGTTTTAAGATCGTTTATGGTCCGATTTGAAATGAACCGATTCGATTTGATACAAACATAAAATTTGATACAAAAATTGATGTTGGTAAAGGCCTCAACAAGCTCGTTACCACGAAAAATCCGCTAAACAGTTCCAATATGGCGTTCACTTACAATCATATTCTGTTTTTTATCATAAACGTTTTTGAAAACGCAAAAATGTTTATTAAAAATACAAAATGAACCTATTGCTTGTTGTGGTTAGGTAATTTTCATTGTAATTTTAGAATTTTAAAAATTAAATGCAACTTTTAATGTATTATTATAATGAAATAATGTTTATAAACCGTGTAAAATGAAAATAATTTTAGTAAATTCGCTTCCATCACGTCTGCGAGCTATGTTGACACAGTTTAAAAGTTATTATTTACTGTTACAAAAGGTAATTTGCTTGTTTTGTTCAAGAAATGAAATATTATAATATATAGGTTAAGTAGACCATAGATAAACCACTTAAACTATGATTAATATAAACAGAAATGAAATACAGAAGGAAGACATATAGTGAAAAATAAGCATTGTTAAACTATTAATAATTGAGTTGGAATTTGAAATAAACGATGAAACGATTGAAAGTAAACGAATAAAACATTTAAAAAATTATTCTAGTAAAACCAACAAATATAACATTTAATCTAATGATTCTATAACTATTAAGTGCAATAATCTATTTGTGGCTTTTTCAAAAACTCCCTGCTAATTATTTTCTCCTTAAAGGTTAAAACACAGTTTCAAATGTGTTACGTTAAAGTCAGGGTGTAAAGCTAAACAAAACAGTCGCCAAAGGCTTTAGACTAATCCTGTGTTTTATTTTGCTGACTGTTGACGTAAGGTTTGTTACAAATTTTAAACGTTTACAAATTTCAAAGAAAGAGATAATATTATGCCTTTACAGCCCATTGCGCTTCTTCTCTCGATGTTTTCGAAATTTCTATTTAAAACTGTTAATGCCCTCTCCAAAACGTATGTAATTGCTTCAATGGGTGTGTTTTCAATGGAAATTAAAGACAAAAAATAGACATAGAGCGGGACTCGAACCTGAAATCTTTGGCTTACAAAAGTCGTACCAAAGTCGTTTCCGCAGTTTTCCTACATTAAAGAACAAAACTGTAAAAATAACAATAAACAATTTTCTTTAAACAAAATTCAGTAATTACTAAAATCAGAGTTACACAATAGCTTGGACAAATTCATTATCCAGCAAAATATTTTTACTCAAACCAGTGAAAAATTAATTATTTATTTAGGTATAAAAACAGTTAAAAGTTGTTTACATATTTTAAACTATTGCAATACGATGATGGATCATGATGGATTTAGCTGCCAACGTATTAAATTCGAATCGAATCAAATCTGTTGCCGTTCTTTAAAGTGCTAAAAGCAAACATTACATATATAATATGTAATTCTATTATATTTGTTAATTTATGTACGTAAAGCGGTACGGATGAAAACGAAGTAAGATCGAGAATAACAGAAACAAGGAAAATAATAGGATGCTTGAACGGCATATTATGGAGTAAAAATATAACAAGATCACAAAAGCTCAATAAATATATAATGCGATTATTAAGAGTTTTTTAATATATGGAGCTGAGACGTGGAGAATTAAAGAAAACACCAAGAAAAGGATAGATGCTGTAGAAATGGATGCGTTGAGAAAATCTACTAGGATAACGAGAGTTCAAAGAATACTAAATGAGATAATTCGTCAACAGATGGGAATAGAGGACACGATTATAAAGGATATTGTGAGGAGTCAGTTAATTTGTTACGGCCATGTCCAACGGATGGGCCAAGCGCGACTGAAGAAACAAGCTATGGAGTGGGTGCCGACCTTAAAAAGGGCAAGAGGAAGACCAAGAAAGAGCTGGATGGAAAGGAATCCGTAAAGCTATGAGTGATCGAAATTTACAAATCGGACAATGGGAAGATCGGAAAGAGTTGAATCTAGGCATCGGACAACGTTGCTGCACGTTTTAACCGATATTATTATTAATTTATAAACGTTAGTTTTTACACAAAGTATTAAAACAAGTTCTAAGAACTTATTCTACGTATCAAAACCAATAAAAAAGTTTACAAATTTGTTTTTTTTTCTAAAATGCTCAGTGTTCTATCTCCGTGAATGATATGGCGTTGAAATTGTCTACGATACATATCGTTATAACCAATAAATATAAGGAAAATAATCATCCAATTTCCTTTATTCGTTTCAAAATGGCGGCTTTTTAAAATTTTCAATGTTAAATATCTTAAAATCCGTTAATTTAAAAAAATATTTGTAATTAAAAACGGGTTTTTTTATTATTTTTCTCTGGCTCAAAGGGTAACTTAGTTACCGACGCTAAACGTTGTTATTATTGACTTTATTCATTAAACATTAAATCTACTATTACTATTTTAAACGTAGAGTCAGGTGTTCTAAAGTGTATTTTCTGTCAAAAACAGTTATTCTTTAAGATGGAGAGAGTTTAGAAAACGCTTTGTTTGTAATATATTTGGTCTGTTGTAGTTGCTGCAAATTTTAAAATAGTGTAAAATTTCAAATCGATGTCACTTACAGTTAAAAAATTATCTTTGTTTTTTTTTAACCGTGGCTGGATTGTCGAAGCGGCTAAAACACAGGTCTGTCTACTGCGTTACTCAACAGCGCGTCTAAAGGTTCTTAGTTTAAGCCGCAGTTGCTCCCGTTGCTCTCTTTTTTATTTTAAGGCGAAAAGCACATTGAGCTCTTACATTTATTATCGCCTCCTTATATGTAAGTGTGAGTGTAAAGTGTTAGACGTAAGTGTAGTGTTGCAAATGTAAGTGTGTGTTAGACTCGGGTACCACGAGGGACGTCTACATCCTCTCAATAGGTGCAGCTAGTCTGCACCCCCTGCATCTACCGTTATGTGTAAATTTTATCCCACTCACTTCCGTTTCAAAATGGCAGCCTCTGATTTAACAACGACGAGTGTACGCAGTTTTGGCCAAACACAGAGAGCGACTGTTTGGAAATTTCGGTACGAATTTACTTTGTATGGAACCCAATCGAGATATGTGTATATAATTTTTTCCACTCATTTCCGTTTCAAGATGGCGGCCTTTGATTTAACGATGACGAGAGTACGCAGTTTTGGCTGAACGCATTGACCGATTGTTTTGAAATTTGGTATGAATGTACTTTGTATGAAGCTCGAACACCGTTATGTATAAGATTTTCCCCCACTCTTTTCGACTGCCTCTGATTTAACAACGACGATTTTTTGCCAAACACAGTGACCGACGGTTTGGAAATTTCGGTACGAATGTACTTTGTATGAAAAGCCCACCCTACACACGGGGGGGGGTGTATGAAACGCGTTGCTCCCTTACCACTAATACTGATCCCTCATCCTTATTAGTCTAATTGACATTTGTATGGACGTTAAGCAAGAAAAACAAAAAAATACTTTCTAACCAACACAAAATGTAAACCAGATGGAAAATTAGTCTAAACATTTTAAAAAGTTTTATTCAAATGTTTTAATTTTTTTTTTTTTGTATGAGGAATTATTGTCTAAGACCTTTTTTTAATGTATATTAACACAACAATTAAACAATCAAATGGATGCGTGTAGGTTTTCTGTATTGTTAGAGAGAACACTAGTTCATATCCCGGGAGGGACAGACAATAATTAAAATATACACAATAAATTAATAGTATATACAAACACAATTTTACGAAGTTATGAACCGAAAGTTTAGTTTGAAATAATGAAGATGTTTTTACAAAAACATTTCAGAATATTACAAATGTAACTTGCTTTTGAGATGTTACTGCATAAGCCCTTACTCTACGGCACGTTGGGAACACGTACGCTAATGTACAACAATCACTTGTCTAAAGGTACGTGCAGAGGGCCCCTGGGGCGTTAGGCTCCAGGTGGTATTCCGGTGGTATTCCACTGATGTAATCTGCAGGTTTTATTTTTAAGCGACGCTATTTTCCTCTTCAAAATAATGCAAACACTTTATAAACTTGTTTTCATTTCATTTAAAAGTTTGTTCACATTTCAAACTTCCATTTTAAAGTGGGTACGAAATTTATTCCAAAGTGTAATTTTTTTTTTAAGTCCCTAAGTTCTTCCGAATTTAATTTAAAGTTGTAGTACTCGGTGCGGTCTCTATCAATTTTATTTTTATATATGTAAAAAATCTTGTTTTGTTGGTCTTATTTTAACAATCACCGTTTTATTTAATTAGTTTAAAAAAATTTTATCAATAAATACTTGTTAGTATTAATGGTAAGGCAAAGAAATTTGAGGAAAAGAACCCCTCCATAATTATAGCAAATATACACGAGCGCAAGCGCACACAGAGAGAGAGAGAGAGAGAGAGAGAGAGAGAGAGAGAGAGAGAGAGAGAGAGAGAGAACTTTTATGTGGACAGACTTCATGGACAACTACTAAATGAATCAAAATAAACAGTTATAAATGTGACCATAAATTTTCGACGCAATATTTCAATAAAATTATTTTATTCTTTGTTCCGAAGGGGAACTTTTTACGAGGTGTGGTTCGGTTTTTGAAAACTTCCAAAACGTCAACATAGGTATATCCACAGGCTGTTTCAAAAATTTAACTTTTTTTTGTTTTCACAGTTATTATTTATACTAACGCTCCCTTGTACATTGAAGGAAAACAAATTGCTATCCAAGGTTACTAACGCATACTCTTTCTAACCATAAGGAATAAGGGCATTTTTCTACGATATTTCCAATTTGAAATATTATTAAACTCTGGAAAATAATTTGGTCAAAATTATTTAAAAAGAAATTTGTATCGTGTTGCATATCAAATTTAAGATCTTTGAATACAAAACATATTTGTGTACTAAATGTTTGCTTACGTCTAACTGTTTCTAGCTTTTATGGAATTTCCATTGGAAAATGTGCTACTGGAAGGGCCATCATGATAAGACCCAGAATCATGGGCCATGAAAGGAGCGCCAATTCTGACTTCTAATTCACTTTTAAGGGGGTTCTTACATTTTTGTATGTGTGTGTGTGTGTATGTGTATGTGTGTGCGCGCTCGCCCGATAGTGTGCGGACGTGCGCGCGTTTGTATATGTGCGTGTGTTTTGTGTGTGTGTGTGTGTGTGTGTGTGTGTGTGTGTGTGTGTTTTCGCAATTTCAGTACGATCTGGTTGAAAGTATGTACAGAAATCGATTTTTACAATAGCTTAAACAATTACGTTAAACAGAAAAATATGTTGAACAATTTGAAATCGTTGCAAATTAATAACTTTTTTGTTTTCAATATTACTTTACCATCATAAGCAGCGTTAAATGCTGTAAAAAACCCTTTTTGGATTTTCAAAAATCAGTTTAAATGAAAGAATTTAATGTGACGGATGTATTGGTTCATTTTCATGTTTAAATGCAATTTTGAAAGTTTAAAATGCTAACTTGAGCAAATCTGAGTTTTTTCAGGTTTTAATGGTGAAATCAGAGCTTCAAAAAAATAGGGGTAATTTTTTCTTAATTTGCTTCCATCACGTCAACATAACAACTGAGTGTCGCAGATATTTCAACGATTTATTCAATTACCTTTTTTTAACAATTTACAAAAGTGTCTGAAATAAAAATAAATTACTGAAATATTTTTTTTTAATTAATTGTAAAGCGAATTTCTTCCATTACTTTGTAATGATATGTTGAAATTTACAAAGCTGGTTTGTGCAAATTTTATCGCTGATATATCCTATTAAAAGCTACCTATATATTTGGATATTGTTACTTGTTGGAAATCGCTTTAACAAGACAGTCACAGATGGTGATTATAATGTATTTAAACTAATTTAATTAATAACAATCTTACACCAAATTGACATTGGACAAAAGTTGTTGACACTTGTTGTTTAGGACATTGTTGTGGCAAGACAGAGAGAAATTTATCACTGAAATAACTTGACACTACTTGAATGGACAACTTGAACAACAAGTTAAAGTTTTACCAAACTAAACTCGTCTATAGTGAACTTTCTTCATTAAAAGTTTATTCATTATTGTTTTTTGTTGTTCAATATTGTTTGATTTCTTTTGTATTTAAAATAAACAAGAACATATTAGGCCTATTCGTTATTTGAGAATAACAATAGAATAATATTTACTGTTAGGATACGTTTTATGATATACAGAATTAATTTTCTGAAAAAACCATAAAATGGAATATTTTATTTTTAATCGCTAAATTGTAAGAAATGCTGGTTTTTAAAATATCGTACAAAACATTCATTTTAGAGCGACAATCGTGGTACGATCTCGAACTGATATCTTCGAAGAGTGTTTGTGTGTGTGTGTGTGTGTGTGTGCGCGCGCGCGCGCGTGTGTGTCTGTTTTAGCACGCTCACGATCGAAATTTTAATTCGACTTGTTTCATCTTCGCCAAAAAATCGATTGTACTAATAGCTTTGTCAAGTTCGATAACAAGAAAATTCAATCAACAGTTTCAAAATGGCGGCGATTTCAAATTTTTAAAAATTCTTAGCTTTAAAAATGCCTTAATTTTTTCAAAATCTGATTTAACCGTCGGTGTTGAAAACTGCACAAATTGGCATTTCGAAGTTTCAAAATCCAATTTGACGGAGGGCAGGGTTCGCTTTCATATTTTCAGTGCAGTTTGAATAAGCATATTTTAAAGCAGGTTTTTATAGTAAAACCTGAATTTCAAAATAGGAGTAAGATAAAGGGAAATTACTTTTGGAAACTCGCTTCTATTACGTTAGTTAAATAGCTTTGAATGCGAATAATTTTTTTATAATGTCTAAATATTGGACGTATGGATATAATTTCGATTCGATCTATTAAAAAAAAAATAAGGGATCATGTGACGGAACTGGGTAAAAAAATTGTAGTGTGAAAATAAACGTACACCATGTATAAAACTACGAACACATTTCCGTCCAGAAACAAATACATTCACTCTACTTCCCCCGCAACACTCTATCAAGGCTCTCCATGGCTCCTGCAACTTATACTGTCTGTTAAACAAATAACGCCAATTTGTTGTGTTAGTGGAATTTGAAGCACGTAAACGAAATAAAACATGGCGGCCTATCTTGGCTGTAGCAACGGTGTTCTGTATGTAAGGCGGAGACCAGCTGGGGGCATGAAAAAACGAAATTAGGCCTTCACTAGGATTTCCAGTTCTTGTATTTTACCACGTTTTTATTAACTCGCTTTCTTGTCTGTTCGGTAAAAATATTGCAATAGATTTTAAACTAACTTCCTAATGAGCTACAGATTTGAAACTTTTTTTTTTTTGTTAAACCGGCTGTTTGTCTGTTCGGTACAAATTTTGCAATTGATTTTAAACTAACTTTCCAAACATTTCAAACAATTATATACGAGGTAGGTCAAAAAGTTCTCGGAAACTTTATTTAAAATATTATAATATTTTACCCTCATTTTCCTTTAAAATACTCCCCTTCTTTATGTACACACTTCTTCTATCGTTCATACAATTGTTGCAAACACTCCTGAACATCACCTCTTGCGAATCAGCAAAACGATGGCCCTTTAGTGTCATTTTTAGTCGTGGAAACAGGTGAAAATCCGGTGGTTCAAGGTCGGGAAAATAGAGATGATGTTCTAGTGTGGTAAAATTGTGCTTGGCAAGGTGCTGTTTCACCATTAGCGATCGATGTTATTGGGCATTATAATGCACCTAAAACCAATTTTCTCTGCCCATTTCTCATGTTTTCATCTAACTTTATCTTGAAGCTCCTTCAAGAATAAATTCGTAATTAATCAAGCGTGGTAATAAAAAAACCCACCTCCAACATCACTTCTGTGTCAGCAATTTTTTTTTCTTGATGATGTTTTTCATTTTCATTCCAGACTGACGTTACGTCTGAGGGTCGTAAAGAAAGCGCCATGTTTTTTACTGAATTTTTACCGACTTCCACGGATGAAAATGACATTGAAGGGACATCGTTTTGCTGATTCGCAAGAGGTAATGGAAAATGCGAAGAAGCGGCTAAACGAAATTTCGAAAAATGGCTTTCAGGAATGTTGCCAAAAATAAACACATGGAAGAAGTGTATACACGTAGGCGAAGAGTACTTTGAAGGAAAATAAGGTTAAAATAATAAATGTGCATTTACCAATTCCGGGAACGTTTTGACCCTACCTCGTATTTAAAGCATGCTTTTTCTTCTCGTTTAAGGAATGGCATTTAAAGGTATCCAAAACATCTCGCGAAGAAGGATAAGGATTTCTTCAAGTGAAGTTGAATTGCAGGAAGGAATTTTAATTAGTAAAAAGCAACCTAAGGAACTGGAGATTATTTAGTTAAACAAATGAAGACATCTTAGCGGTGATATATTTGTGTCGTGTCGCGCGTTGTTTCGGTGCGTGTTTCAGACGTTTGTTGGATTTAAGCAAAAATGATTGCATCACGTAGCTGTCTCCTTGACGTGATGAAAACGAGTTTCAAAAACCTTAAATAAACAACGTTTCGAAACGCGAAAGCAATCACAAAATAAAAGCTCAATGAAAATTATTTTTTAATTAATTTTTATTAGTTAGGAAATTGAAATATTTGTAAAATCGTCACATAATATTACACAAAAACGAAATACTCTCTTAAAAAACGTATAAAAAGGAAACTCTGAACATAACCTCAAAAGTCAACGAAACAAAAACAGAAGTTTTATGAAGGCAAAACGGGTACTGTAAATATGATATTAAAGCAGTTTTGTCAATATTCGTAACTTTTTTCACTAAAAAGCTTAATTACATGCCCATTAGAAATAATACAAAATTGAAACTACAAGTCCGAAAAAATCGAAAATAAAAGTGACCCGCATAACCTCACAATCATCGGGCGAAATCATTATCAAACGAATTTATATTGGAAAACTGAACTATTGGAGGGACCATCATGGTAAGACCCAAATCCGAGACCTTGAAATGAGCACTGATTTTGATTTCTAGATAACTCTTAGAGGGATTGTTAAATTTTGTGTGTGTGTGTGTGTGTGTGTGTGTGTGTGTGTGTGTGTGTGTGTGCGTGTGCGTGTGCGTGTGCTTGTATGTGTGGCTGGTGCGGGGGTGTTAGCATGCTCACGTTCGCAATTTTGGTCTAACTTTGGTTCAAACTTGCACAAAAATTAATTATGGTAATAACTTGGACAAGTTCGTTGACCAGCGAAATTCGTTCAACATTTTCAAAATGGCGGCCATTTAAAATCTATAAAATTGCATAATTTGTTGTCCGAATTATGCATAATTCAAAATTATGTCCAGAAATTTGCATAAATTTCAAAATCCGATTTTATCATCGTAGTCTACGTAAAAAACTAAATCAATTTTTTACTTTTCGAAATCGATGAAATTATGAAATTTGTTGACAGCGGTCAGGGTTTATTTTCTTATTTACAATGTAATTTAGAAGTTTAAAGTGCTAATATATGCTGATATTAATGCTGAATATGATGGTAAAAATATAACATCAAAAATGGTTAAGATAAACAAAAATAGTTTTGAAAATTCGCTTCTATCACGTCTGTGAGACAGCTGTGTGACGCGATTATTTTCATTTAAACATGTACTCCGGTGTTTACAGTAATTACCGCACTCGACATTAAGCTAAGAGATCGTTTCCACTTTGCGTTGGCCGATAATGAAAGTTGCTCGTTTTCAAGGGAAAATCCATTTTCCAAGACGAGAAGAGAGTTTTGTTCGACTCAAATCACCCGAACGAAGTATTCGAAGAAAATAAAGTGTTTTCCAGCAGAATTATTTTATACAATAAAACAACAATGCGTTTTTCTTTTGTTTCAAACAAAAGCAAACACAATCCTCTTCAAGCATTTCCAACAAAGAGATTACATTAGGGAATTTATTGTTGTTAATGGAATCTACTCTGTGTGTGCACAACTCAATCCGAAGTTTATTTATACAGAAACATGCATTAACTGTAATTGTAATTTGATATTTCTTTATTAATTTGTTCGTTCAGATTGACGGGTATCCACAGAGTAGACTTAAATGCGCATAGTTTGGTTCATTTAAAGAATTTTATTAACAAATGAGCTATGAACAACAATTGTAACCAATAAACAATTGGAATGAACAAAAAGTTGGGAATCTACTAATCATCAAAAAAGGTAATCTGCTAATCATCATACAATTCGAATTATCTAACAATTATAATCAACAAACAATTGAAAACTACAATAAATTGGGAATCTGCTAATCATTAAACAATTGGAATCAACAAACAATTAGAATCAATAGACAATTTGGAATGTGGTATTAACGAAAAAATTGGAATCAAAAAACAATTGGGATCAACAAAAAAATGAGAATGTGATAATCATCAAACAACTGGAATCGATAAACAACTTGAATCAACAAGCAGTTAAAATCAACGTTAATTGAACATACAGTGAAATTGTTCGACATACACTGACTAACATACAGTGAAATTTTTTAATTAGAATCAACAGAAAATTGGAAATATGCTAATCGTCAAAAATTGGTATCAACTAAAAATTAAAATCAACAAACAATTTGAATCAACAAACAACTATAATCAACAAATAATTGGGAATAGGTTAATCAACAAACAATTAGGAAGTCTACTAATCATTAAAAAATTGGAATCAACTAATAATTAAAATCATACAGTTGGAATCAACAAACAACTAGAATCAACAAATAATTAGGAATCTGTTAACCAACAAACAATTAGAATCGGAATGAGCCATGTAGTATTAATTAATAGATTCTCAAAAAGAGATCTACGAGTCCAGATAGGCGTTGATGTTACTGGTGTATCATTATTTGCATAATAGGATTATCGAACTAATGCACAACAAAACTTCATTCGTTACTTTACAATCAGCTGTTGTTAAAAATAAAAACAAGAAATGCATTAAAGTCATTTTATTAATCAGCTTTTTAAATCATTTTATTGTCTATCTTATTTAGAAATTGTTCTTAACAAAATATTATTTGAAATGATATTGAAGAAACAGCTGTTGTACTATATCAGCTGTTTAGAAGTAGTCAAAAATATATTTGTATATATACAATAGCACACAACGCGTTAAATATATTATTATACACAATATGACATTGGCACGCATCGCACAAAATCCAGTATAACCAGCAATAAAACATGATACATGTTAAAAAAACAAAATGGTGGCTAGCAGGGAAACAAAGCATTTACAGACCAATGTTTATAGGACAGTTTTGTTTATTTTCATATAAGAAAACCACTGCAGATTTTGGCAGCTTATTTTTTACTTCGGAAACGCTCGTGTATATGAATTTACACGAGGTTTTAGAGGTTGAGGATCGGTGCTTATTTCAAAGTCCCGGGTCTAAGTCTGACCATCATGGTCCTCAAAATGTTCATTTTCCAATGCGAATTACCCAATTATTTTGTAAATAACTTTATTTAGATAAAGTAAAAAAAAAAACTTTGTATATTGCAGTGATAAAACGAAACAAGTACTTTTTGTGTAATGTCAATAGATGGCGCTGGCAACACGCAGAATGTAACAATTCCCTATCAACAGAAGCGCGCCACCACACCGCTCTTTTCATTTACAACCGCGATCCCTTTTAATAATGTTTTTCGTGTATTGATGGTGTGGGATTGCGAAGTCTAACTTTGCACATAAATAAAAGCGGGCCAAATAAAGAAAAACCGGACTCTTCTTGTGACTTGTCATTGATCTCGTCGCTGAACTTTCAAACTTTGTGCTTTTGTTTCCAATAAAACCTCACTGTTCGGCCACAGAGACAATATGTTTACATTTATATTACTTTATTAGTCTATTTACATTGGAAAACGAGCTATCGAAACGTCCACTAATTGTGTGTGAGTGTGTGTGTGTGTGTGTGTGTGTGTGTGTGTGTGTGTGTGTGTGTGTGTGTGTGTGTGTGTGTGTGTGTGTGTGTGTGTGTGTGTGTGTGCGTGCGTGTGTGTGTGTGTGTGTGTGTGTGCGCGCGCGCGCGCGTGTTTCTTTGTTTTTTTAGCACTCTAACGTTTGCAATTTATGATTGAAAATAAATACTTTTCTATGAAAACATTTTAATTTTTTTAAAAAAAGGATTTAACTTAATTGACACGGTTGTTGGGTGGTGAATCTAACACAATTGTTGCGTAATAAAAACACTTTTATTTAAAAGAAATAATACTCGATAACATAACTGACACGACGTTGGGTGAAAAAGCTATTGAACTAGTTATCCTGTAGGTAACGTGTTTTTTATCGCTAAAATGATTTAAAAAAATGTATAAAAAAATACTAATGACCTGACAAAGTTGTTAGGTGGTGAACCTAACACAAAAAGAGGCAAGTTCCCAAATAACGGCTCCATTTTCACAATATTTTTATTACGACAACGAACCAAAAAAAAAAGAATGGTTGTCAGAATGTGTAACGCGCATGAGCAGTAAGTAGGCCTACATGTAGTTAATAGTAACGCGCATGGCCGTTATCCGTGAATGAAATTTAATATGTTTAATGCAATATAAACAGCAATTACGTCACAATATAGTTCCATAAAAACGGCCTAAAGTCGGAAGTAATTTTAAACAAATTATTTTTCGCCGGTTGATATGTGTTTATTAGATAATAAGATATAAAATAAAACAAAAATATTCTAAAATCACTATTTGAAAATAACAACCTACCCTACGTAAATACAGTGAGAGGTAATTTCTCCTTAGAGTATTAGCTATTTTCTTTTTATTACAATTATTTCAAAAAGTTACGGGAATAATTACTTTCTCGTAAAAATGATGAACAAACAATACAGATTAGACCGTGAGTGACTAACCACAAAGACAAACATGGTTTTGATAATCGTGCGTTACTAATTAAGTTATACGAACAATTGACGTAATTATACCTTCAGCCTTTTAAAATTTTATCAGTTCTTGAGAATTGTTGAGCTGTCGTAATTACAACACAATCTTCACTCACTAGACTGCAAAGTTACAGGTAATTGTTTTATTTTTAAGTTGAATTAAAAATGTTTTCTCAATCCTAAAGTGAAATTCATCTAAAATTCCACTGTTATTAATTTAATCCAAATCGTTTACAGTTGTACCAATCACAAAGTTCGTTCTGCCGTCAATAGTTCAGTGTGTTCGATTCCACGTTGACAACGAAACCAATGAAAGGAAAAATAAAAACAGTAATGTATTACTATGAATTTCATTAAAATCGGTTTGTGAATTGAAAATATACTGCCATTGTATGAGATGTGCTGACTGTATAGGTAATACGTATATTTCCGAAATATTTAAAAGGTGTAATGTGATCACGAACGAAATAAAAAAATATCATTTTTAGGTTTTGTTTAATATCTAAATATAATTTGTTTTAATGTATTTCAACAAACGAACCTAAACACACGCACGCGCGCTCACAAACACACACACACACACACACACACACACACACACACACACACACACACACACACACACACACACACACACACACACACACACACACACACACACACACACACACACACACACACACACACACACACATATATATATATATATATATATATATATATATATATATATATATATTTACGGCGCAACAGATTTTTTAAGTGTAAGAAAAAGTATTGTTTCTTTAAAATTCTGAATAGCCTTAATGTAAAATTTAAATAAACTGTTGTTTTCAAATTCTTAACCTCAAACACAACAAAAAACTGCTCATTAGATTCTGACTAGGTGACGTGTAACGTTTGGTTGAATATTTGTCAGTTACCTGTTCCAGTGGCATAAGCAGAAGGGATCAGGAGAATGTATTCCTCACCTCCACAAATTTTCAGTAAAAAAATTAAATAATAATAAACATTCAAATATAAGCCAAAATGGTATGGCAAAATCCTTATTATAGCTGCATAGTACTGTTTATTTATTTATATTTTTTAGTAGCCTAACAATTTTATTTTAATCTATAAAATTTAAAAAAATATTAGCAATTGCCATTGAAGTATGTTATTGTTTATAAACAATTGCAGAAATAGGCCATGTAAATGAATATTGTTTAAATGATATGTACATAAATGATAATACAAATAATTCAACTATTAATAACCCAATTTAATAAAATCTTTTTTCTTGATTTTGCACTTTGTGCTAGTGATTTCAGATAATTCGGTAATAAATTGAAAGTTTTAATAGCTTCGATAAAAACAGTTTTTGCCACTAACTACTTTGAGCATTTTTGGCGGAATTGTAAGTTTATTTCTAGTTCTGCTATTGGATTATATATATTTGAGACTAAGAACTGGATAATGATAATGCAAGGATTCTATTTTAAATAACTGGATTTACTCTCATTTTAAAAAGATTATAACTTAAATCTCTTCTGTTGGACTGTTTGTAGTAAAGTGAGGTTATTGTTGAAATCACCAGCCCACACAATATTGCCATAAGCAATAATTCTGTGGAAAAAAGCGTCATACGATTTTTAATGTATTACAACTCATCACTCAGTTTATAAAAAACATACGTGAGGTATTTACTTTTTTTATGATATATTGTGGATTGTCTGAGTCTGAAATCGAAGTTTTTGTACTTATATTTTTGTTTAAAATGTTAATTCTAATTTCACATTTGTGTTTAATTTCAGGATAGATACAGCAAAACCACACAAATTGTCAAAGGATTGTATTGAATTTTAAACTCTCGAAATGATATTAAACACGCGGATGCTATTTATTTGCTTGGTACAAGAACTCTGTTTAGGTCAAATAACAATTTTAAATTTTATTAAAAGCTATCCTCCATCAGCACCTCCACCATCCCCCCTACCTACAACTCTATTGGCACCTCCATCGCTACAGTCACTAAATATACCTTTACTGTTACCATTATTACAACCAATACCTTTATTTTCACCTCCACCACCATCTCTGTCGTTACCACCATTATCTATAATTCCACCGCTACAAGCATTACAACCAATACCCGCAATTTCAACTCCACAAGCATTACAACCAATACCTCTACCTCAACACCCACCATCATCTCTGTCGTTACCACCATTATCTATAACTCCACCGCCACAATTATTACAACCAAAGCCCACAACTCCACCGCCACAATTATTACAACCAAAGCCCACAACTCCAACTCCACAATCATTAAAACTAATACCCACAACTCCAACTCCACAATCATTACAACTAATACCCACAACTCCAACTCCACAATCATTACAACCAATACTTCTACCTCCACACCCTTCTCTGTCGTTACCACCATTATCTATAACTCCACCTCCACAATCATTACAACCAAAGCCCACAACTCCACCGCCACCATCATTAAAACCAATACCCCTAACTCCAACTCTACAGTCATTAAAACCAATACCCAGATATCGATCGTCATTATTATTACAATCAATACCTCTATCTCCACCCCCACCACCATTACCTATAATTCCATTGCCAAAATCATTAGTACCAATACCCACAACTCCACCAGCACAATTACTAAAAGTAATACTTCTACCTTCACCTCCATCATCTCTGTCGTTACCATCATTACCTATAACTCCAAAGCCACAACCATTGCTACAAATACCTAAAATACCATCGCCAACATCATTACGAACAGTAGATTCATCCCCACTAAAACAATCACTACCTCTACCTCCATCATACATACAGCCAACATCAATTTCTGCAACTCCTAAACCATTACCACTACTAATACATTTATCTCCATCACTTCCTTCTCCTTTAAAAACAGCTTCACTACCACCAGCTTCTCCAACACCATTACTACCATCATTTTCTTCGTCTTCATCACCTCTTTTGACACAACCAATACGTTATCGTCCATCACCAGTAACATCTCCGTTTCTACTAAATTCACTGTCACCATTACTAACATCAATACCTCAACCTTCACGATCACTAGCTGCAGCTCCACCTTCTCAATCACTTCCTTCGCCTGCACCGCCACCATCACTATCATCAGTACCACAACCACCACGAAAACCACCTTCACCATCGTTATCACCTGCATCAACTCCACCTCATCCGTCACATCCTCCGTCTCTACCAACTCCACTGCTAACATCAATAACACAACTTCCACAAACGTCATCTACACCTCCTATATCACTTCCTCCAACTTTACTAAAAATATATCTACCACCAATACTTCAAACTCCACGACCTCCTTCTCCAACAATTCCTAAACATTCAACATCTCCATCACTTTCTCCTCATCTAAAACCTCTACCACCACTATCAATATCTCAACCTTTACCACCTCTTCCATCACTTTCTCTATCACCAGTACCACCTCCACAACCACCATCATTAACACCAATGCTTCAGCCTCCTTCTCTAGTTTCGCAACATCCACCTTCTCAATCACTTCCACCACAATCACCAACTCCACAGTCACCACCACTATCATCAATACATCAACTTTCACTTGAACCACCTACACCTCCACCATCACTTACTCCGACTACACTACCTCCATCACCACCTCCTATGCCATCTCCATCCCCTCCACAACCTCTGTTACCGTCATCACTTCCTCCGCCTCCACCATTACCACCACTACAATTAATATCTCAATCGCCACCACCTCCTCCTATGCTACCTTCATCTCCTTCATCACCTCCATCTCCTGCAACACTTCCAACACCTCCAACACCTCCACCACCTCCCCGCCTTCACCGCCACCGTCCCTACCATCAATACCTCCTCTTCCTCTACTACCAGAGCTACCACCACTTCTAGAATTACCTCCACTGCAATTATAATGTTCGTCATTACCTCTACTACCTCATTCTCATCTATACTCTCATTTAAAACTTCATCCCTAACATATACATCACTGTTTTTCCACCCTTACCACTAATACCAAAATAATAACCTCACTACCACCCATATCTGTACAGACATCTCATCTCCACCGACATTTTTAACAAGAAGGATGTGATGACTTTCCTTGAAATTCCCCGTCAAATTTTTAGAAGAATTGAAGTAATTCAACCAATTAAACGTCACCTAGACTTCATATCGTTCTGCAGGCAAAGATAACTGAAAGGCGTAAGACATGATTTTGAATTATTGTGACGAAATGGTGGAAAGAAATATTGCAAAAAGAATATTTAAAATGATTTCTGGGAATTACATGATTCGAAACGGGGCTGTCATCAACGAACAGCAATAATGATTTGAATTACTTTTTTTTAAAATGGTCAATATTTTCCAAAAACCGTAACAGCTTCAAGTTCTTCAATTGAACAAATTTATTCTACTCAAGAAGACTATAAACGGTGAACACCCTGAAGCAGAAAAGATTTTAAGGGTACCAGAAGAGTCAAATAAAAGGATCGAGAAAACAGAACAGGACCTCCACTGCCATCAACCCTACTTCGCTGACACGAAAATAGGAGGGGTAGTTAACGCTAACTAGTATCAAAACTTTACATTGGTACAAGAAGTGACCAAGTAACAGAAATTACGCATTTAAAATTGTTTTAAGTTATTTGATTTTTTCCAATAAAAATGTTAATTATATTAGATCATAATAAAATTCAATTGATTTTTCTTAAGGACAGATATAGACTAACATATTTTTGAATATTTATAATTCAATTAATAGTGAAACAAATTTTAATAAAGCACAATTAAATTTTATTAAAAAATGAAACTAAGTAATAAATCTGTTGGCAAGAGTAATTGATTAAATAAATAATTTAAAAGAATAGACATTAACGTTATCCGTAAGATAATTGCTTTATTACAAAATACCAAACAAGTGGTTAGAAAATAGCCGATGTCATTAAAACATACGTTACAATCAATAATCAATATGACTTTCGTTCAATAATCATACTCCTTTAAAATGTCTTGTTAATATAACGTTTTAAAACATAAATTTTAAAAAATAAGCATTTTTTTAGAATGAAATTCGATTAGCTCAGATAGCTTAAATTTACCAAAATCACCTTTCTTTAAGAGCAGTTTTCGAAGAGTTTTATCAAACGTGGTTAAACAACCAACACAAAACTAGTCGGTAGTTATCAAAACAAACAACAAAAATAACCGGTACGTATGCTATCGATAAAAATTGAGAATCTATTTTATTTTATCAAAATCTATTCAACAGATTTTTCTCAAATTTTGATCCTATATGAAGATTTATTACGCGTGAATGTACAATATCAACGAAAACAAACCCTGAACGCTGTTGATGTTTTTCTATTTACTCATAAACTGTACATTGTTTATGGTTAAATCAAATTTCAATTATATAACAGTCAACAAAAACCAAAATTACACGAACCGACTTTGGAAACATTTTCTGGTTTATTTATAGACACTTTCTAAATCCTTTTTTTTCTCGAAACAAACGGAACAGACTTGTTGAATATTCAAGTGTTTCGTTTAAGTGCTTTATGACAAAATTTACTTTTGCGTCATTTAATTTAAAAATATTAGAGGCACACAGTGTCTCGCTGACGTGATAGAAGCGGGTGTATACATTCCTTTCTTCTATAATCAATTGTAAATCCTATTAACTGACGTAATCAACATTTAAATCCGCATGAAATTACCATTTTACAGTTTAAAATTGCATACAAAAAATAAGCAAATGAACCATAACCGCTGTCAAATTATTTTTTTAATTTCAATATAATGCATTTATGCAAAATTTGTTCATTTCCAAGTTATTTCCAAATTAGTTTTTTATGTCAAGTTGAAACTAATTCAGACCAAATAGATTTCTAACAGAATTTTTTCTAACAATATAATACCATTTTATAACAGTTTTTTTGATAACCCTTTCTTTTTGATTTACGAATTTCCATTTGAAAATGAGCTACTGTATCGGAGCAGTCATCACTGTAAGATCCTGATCTAGGACTTTGAAATGAGCGCCTATTCTGACCTCTACACCACTCTTTTAGGGGTTTTAAATATACGATCTCTCAACTAGTATAAGGTTATGAATGACACTCATTTAAGGTCCCGGGCTGGGTCTTACAATGATAGCCACTCACAACAGCTCATTTTACAATTAAAATTCGCTACTAACTTGTATTGGCTGCTAATTAATAAAAATATATAAAATAGTTCTGCTGTATGAAGAGGGTTGTGTATTCTGTCTTGTATTCCATTATGCTTTTAAAGACAATGCATTTCCTCGACATTGCTATCGGCAGTATTTTTACAATAAGGTTCTACTGCTTTTGTAATTTAGAACGAAAAAGGAAGCAAGAGTACTTTAACAGCTTCAGGCTGCAGCTGGATGTGTTAAGGAGGAGTTTATTTGAATTTGTATATACAAATATTTTAGTAGTGGGTATATTACAAATTACAATTTGAAATAACTATTGTTTATGCGGTATCTTGATCATTTTTAAGGAGTCGTTAAAAATTTGTATATATAATAACGATACATTAGTTTTATAAATATATGTAAAAAATTCCTGTTTTTCTTCGAAAGTTAGTCTTCAAAATTGTAAAATATTTAAGTGTGCCTACAGACAGTTGTAAATCATAAATCAGTTAAATATAGTACAATAGGAATGGAATGTACTACGTCGAGTTTCGTGACGTAGAGAGCCTTTGTCGTCATGAGCATTGCCAGTCAACAAAAGCCATACATTCAACTAGAAAGTTAGGAATTTTCTTGCAAACCGTCGGTGACGGTTAATTTTCAAAAAATTAGAGAGCTGCGTTCTGACTGGTGGTTTTGATCGACACACTTGCTGCTATACATAATTGTATTTTGTCACCGATAAATCGATAAAAGGGAGTGATTCCGATAAGTCGGGGTCTTTTGTACCACAATTAATTCTGCCGGGAGGGCAGAATGAAAGAATAGTATGGTAGGGTACTGTATCCAAGTTTCGATTAAAAGTTTTCATAATAATTAATTATTAATTTTATAGAGCTGAAGTCTAATTAAAAATTAGCCATTATTTTTTTCTAACTGAAGCCACTGAAAGTATGTGTTTCTTTAAATATCGATAACATTTTCGTACTACCAATGTAATTTAAAACCTAATTATGCAGTTATAAAAGCTAAACAATTTATTATTCATAAATTTTAGGTTTAAAAAATTTACCCTTATCCATCGAAACTTATTTATTTATTTATTGTTATTTTAAGGCGAAAAGCACATTCAGGCTATTATCGCCTCCTAAATGTAAGTGTGAGTGTAAAGTGTTAAAGTTGTAAGTGTAAGTGTGTGTTAGACTCGGGTACTGCGAGGGACGTCTAAATCCTCTCAATAGGTGCAGCTAGTCTGCACCCCCCCCCCCCTGCGGGGTCGAAACTTCTTATAGTGTACAAGTGAATGAGAGATAAAATAATATATGGCGTATTATAAATAAAGTTTTATTAAAAAAAAAATGTCCATATTTTTCATGCAACGGGTATAAGCCACGCTTATTGTTATTTACGTTTATTACCAGTCTAGACTTGATGGAAAATTATTTAGAATAACTTTATGACGCGATGCATGCACTAGATGTATGAATAAATAATGAAAACACAGAGCAACTACTTAATAATGTAAGAAGTATTGTAGACTTAAATAATAAATATGTTCTATATGCGAACGTGGTAACTGACTGAAAATACCCTGTTATACCACTTCTATACTGCATGTAGGTTGCATTAGAATTTACCATATTTACGAATTTATTTTCTCACAAAGTACACGTAGAATGTAATGTTTATTTTTTAAATTTTGATTAAATACGTTTTAAATTGCATTCATGTTCAATACGTTTTGAATTTTACTGTGGCTAATGGAGACAGCATATACGAAAGTGCTTATTGACATCTTAAGTAAAACTTTGCTAAATGAGAAATGAGATGGTATGAGAACTATAGAATAGTAAGAGTTACTATTCTATTTGACGGATAGAATCTCTTAAAAGAAAATCTTGTGCAACTAATAGTTGTAATAGGTAAATATACTATTGTAGGAGGTAAACCGTCCAGTATTTGATTATCCAATTCAACTACGTACGTTTTTTGATACCTTTATAACAACCAAAAGTACCTTTTGTACTTGCAAAAATTAAAAACTTTAAAAATAAAAACCTGTACATGCAAATAGAATTTTGTAGGAGATAAATCGTATATTGACTGATTTTTCTTGTGAAACCTAGTTAGTAAAAACCTAGTATGGTTAGTAAAACCTCATACATTTTGTTTAACTAATCTCAATTACCTCAAAATTTGAACTAACCCGGAAATAACGTGGTGAAAGAGGCAAATGTACTTAAATAATCTATTTCAAAGAATTTTTTACACAATAGCTGCTCTTGAAGGATAATTTTAATTAACGGATATTTATAAATAGATCGTAAACAGTACTGTAATTGAATTTCCAGAACAACTGCCACTTAAAAGCATCCACTCAGAAGACAAATCGACTTAAAACAAGCATTGAACTAACATGTGGTGAATGAGATAAATATACTTGTAATTTAACTTCTAGTACATCTATTTATCTCAACACATTTTACTTACCGCATAGTTTCTCGAGAGAAAATGTTGTTCAACGAATATTTGTAAGAGGTAAAAATATTACTCTAGAAGATAAAAGATAAAGAAGAAAAATACTATTGAATTTCCAGTATATGATCTCTCTTTGACTAGTTAAAAGAGAGAATTTAAGTAAATGTTTTTAGTAGCCATTATAGATAATGCAGATTTTATATAAATGAATGTATGTCAAAATATCAAATTAATATTTTTCTTAATGAATGTTGCTAAAGGAATTGAAAAGCAGTCGATATAAAAACAGTTTGTTATTAACACAATATACAATAAACAACTTTATGAGATCATTTTATCTGAATATCGTATATTTTTAAACTATTATTACCACAGAAACTATAAAATGTAATTAGGATGTCTTCACGTAGTAAGACGCTCGACTATAGTTCATTATTTCTCCTGCAAGATATTACACGTCCTCCGCCAAGCTTTATGACGACAATAAATAAAACTTTATGAGTTTTCTTGAATCCAATATTAATAAAACTGGTACGTATGTGTTTTACTAACTCCCTATAGAACATGTTAGAAATCGATCAATTATAGAATACAAAGATCTATAGCCTTCCCAGTATGAACATTTATTGTACAGTATTCAGAAATTAATAATTGGTATTGTCTCAATGTTTACGGAATATAACGGCGAAAACTGGCGAATTAAACAAATATACGAATTAAAACTAAAGTATCACTCGAGGTTTGTATAAATGCTCCTCCACTTCTAATTGGTGACACCACAGTTCCTTATTGAAGTGCTTGTAGATGCTTGCTCTGCTAATTCCCTTTCAATTTTTCTTTTTTTTTTTTGACCCTATTTACAGAGATTTTGCTCCATTTGGCCAACGTTATTGTGCAGTGAAAGCCCCGCTCATTCTATTTTATATTCTTACTTATAGAAACATCCAAAAGTAGCTAGGAAAATGAGCTCTGTCCATACAGAGCCTTGCATGCATGGGTAAGGCTAGAGTACACTGAGAGGTAACCAGATCTCCCAGGGCTCTGTTTGATACACCGGCCGGTGTCATTCACTCCATCAGCACAAGTCGCTTTAAATTTTGGAGTTAGCCAAGCTATGTATAGTCATAAATGTGTGTGTTGAAAGAAGATATACTGCCAATTATAATTTCCACAATTTGATCAAAAATCAGTTTCATTTCGGCAGTACTTTTGACAGTTTTGTAAAGGAAACGGGTGGTTGTATTCGGATCGTAGGCTAGGATCAGGAATGAGCAGTGAAAATACTAGATAAGCCAAGCCCGGCCAACAAACGCCATGAATAAATTAGAAAAAACATACAGAATTTTAAAGATCTAAGGCCGTACTTCTGTCCGACTTGGATTATTTCAACTAAAAAACCAGCTAATGAAAAATAAATAAATTAAAAATAAAACCGTTTTGAGTTTTATTTCTGAATAATTAATTCATTTCAAACATTCATAAAGAAATTGTTTTAACCAATATTTCACTAGATATAAGATGATGGACAAAATTAAATTATGGTAATACTAGCTGTTACCTGTTGCGGCTTTGTCCGTAATTACAATGTAGATAATAAAAATTATAGTCAATTTTCAAAATCAGAAAAGGTTTATTTCAATTTAATATATTTCTGTATACAATATTACACATATTAATAAGGCCAAACTAATAATAAATAGTATGGCCATTAATATTAATGACTATGTTAACATAGCCGATTTATGGTTTTAGGCCAAAACATATAGATTTTTCCTACTCGACACACCAGAACAGACCGAACATATACTGACCGTGGGAGAAGCACGGAGTTCCCAAATGTATTCCTGCTACTCTTAACGTCTGACCCTGCGACTTATTGCCATTGTAAAGCCAAACTTCAATGGAAACTTCAGGTTCCAACTTTTAAATTGGAATGGCGGGTTGTTTGGAATTATACGGATTTTTGAAAAATGTGCAATTAAAATCATTAAAAATGTAAGCTTAAAAAGTATACATTATTAAAACGTCACTGTTGTACCGTTAAAACATATCGCAAAACTAAATACTAAATAATTAAGTTCGACTGGGTAAGTGGTATAATGGCGTTTAAAATAATTTAAATATTTATTATTCACACCTAACAATTATCTAATCTAATCTAATTCATATTATATTTCTGAAATTTTGTGTGTTTGTTTGTTTGTTTGTTATTCAATCACGCTTTAACCACTGGTCCAATTGAGATAAAATTTGGTACGAATATGGTTTAAGTATCTGAGATAAACATAGGCCTATTCCCGTTTTAAAAAACGTCATTATACTACTTACTCAGCCCAAAATAACTATTAGTATTTAGTTTTGTAACTTGTGTTAACTGTAGTTAGGTTTAATTACTGTTTACTGGACATGATATTTAGGCACCTGAGATGGACATAGATCTAATCCAATTTTACAAATCTTAATCTGTGTTTTATTTATTGCAAAATTATTGCTTTTAATGTAACATTTTCAATTATTGTAGTTCAATTTTTTTTCAAAACTGACTAATTTGTTACTTTGTGTTGAATTTTCAATATTAAATGTAAAAAAATCCCTACGCAGAGTGCCAATTGTAATTTGTAATATTACAATTACTGTGTATTTGTAATTAATTACAAATATTACTGTGCCAATATTTGTGTAATTACATTATATGAAAAAATGGTAAATATGCAGTGTAGTATATCCTGGATTTTTCGATATTTTTGTTGCTAAAATGCTTTATTATGTGCCCAAAAGCAAGAATCCAAAATATGAAAGCAGGAGAAGTACGATAAAAATCGAAAATAAAAGTGAAAAACATAACCTCAAAATTGCTACCGGCGAAAATCTGTAACATGTTGTAGATCGGTAAAACAATAAAAATACGTCTAACACGGGTTTTGGTTGATAAGAAACCCATTTTTTAAAAGAATACTGCATAACCTAACTGACACGGTTGTTAGGCCTAACACGGTGATGCATGAAAAAACCTTTAGCTATATTTTTTTAAAGAATACTAGGCTACATATCCTAACTGACACAGTTATTAGGCCTAACACGATGATACATGAAAAAACCTGTATATTTTTTTAAAGAATACTACATAACCTAACTGACACGGATGTTGGGCCTATCACGGTGATGTGTGAAAAAAAATTATATATTTTTTTTTTTAAATACTCCATAAGCTAACTAACATGGCTGTTAGGTCTAACATAGTGATCCATTAAAAAAATTTTTTTTTATTTTTTTAAAAGAGTACTCATAACCTAACTGACACGGTTGTTGGGCCTAATACCGTAATGCATGAAAAAACTTTTATATTTTTTTTAAAGAGTACTCCATAATTTAACTAACATGGTTGTTAGACCTGACACGGTGATGCGTGAAAAAACCTTTATATTTTTTAAAATAATACTAGGCTACATATCCTAACTGACACGGTTTTTAGGCCTGACACGGTGGTGCGTAAAAAACCTTTATATTTTTCTAAAGAATACCATATATCCTAACTGACACGGTTGTTAGGACAAACACGGTGATGCGTAAAAAGCCTTTATATTTTTTTAAAGAATACTACATATCCTAACTGACATGGTTGTTGGGCCTATCATTGTGATGTATGAAAAAAACCTTTATTTTTTTAAAGAGTACTCCAACCTTAACTGACACGGTTGTTAGGCCTAACATAGTGATGCGTGAAAAATCTTTATATTTTTTTAAAGAATACTCCATAAGCTAACTAACATGGTTGTTAGGCCTAACACGGTGATGCATTAAAAAACCTTTATTTATTTTTTTAAAAAGAGTACTCCACAACCTGACACGGTTGTTGGGTCTAATACGGTGATGCAGGAAAAAACCTTAATTTTTTTTTAAAGAGTACTCCATAACTTAACTAACACGGTGATGCGTTAAAAAAAATTTTATTTAAAAAAAAAATTCACCATAACCTAACTGACACGGTTGTTGGTCCTAACACGGTGATGTGTGATCTTTAATGTATATTATGATTGCGGGCAAAGCCGTGACGGGTAGCAGCTGATCATATTATATTTATGAAAGTTTATATTCATGTATTTGTTTCTTATTCAATCACACTTTAACTACTGGACCAAATGAGATTAAATTTGGTATGAACACGGTTTAGGTATCTGAGATAAACACAATACTATTCCAGTTTAACTGTATAATAGTGACTTTTTAATAATACTATATTTTATTAAAATATGACAGGACCCTTTTTTAGAGTACCGAGTAGCAAAAATGTATATTTCTTGGCCGAAAACCATAAATCGTATAATATTATATGTAGAAATATATTAAAAAGAAATGACCTGTTCTGATTTTGAAAATCGACTATAAATTTTATTGCCTACATTATAGGCCTACTTGCAGGCAAAGCCGCAACGGATAACAGCTAGTATATAATAAATGTATAAAACATCACTGTTATACAGTTAGCACATGTCACAAAACTAAATACTAAATAACTAAGTTGGACTGGGTAAGTAGTATAATGAGTTTTTTTAAAACGGGAATAGATCTACGTTGATCTCAAGTACTTAAACCATGTTCATACCATATTTCATCTCAATCGGTTCAGTAGTTAAAGCGTGATAGAATAACAAACACACAAACTTTCAGAATTATAATATGATTAAGATACTTAATTTTAGCATATAGTATAGAAATTAGAACAGGTATAGGAGGAGTACTAGATATAAACATTGTAAATTAGAGATAATAAAAGAAAGTTAATGTAAATTGGCGAACAAAATAAAATAATAAAATTGTACATTACAATCGTAAGGAGGACAGGGTCCTAAATTATCTTAAAATGTAAAGTTAAACCATGATCGGTGTATCCGAGAAGGAAATTAAATAAATACAAACATTTCATCAACAATGTGTAATTAATAAATAAATCTCGTATAAAAAACTTTTCTATTATATTGCTAGGTTAAATTGTAAATTAAATTAGATTTTTGTATCACGATAAACTATTAGGCTGTATCTGGTAAAATAGGAAATATATGAGGGAATAGAAAGTTAAGTTATAGGTTATTATAAAACAGTATGTTGACGATAAATTATATAAAACCTGAATTAGAAGTGATATAATTAATAACGGTGACAATACTATCGAAAATTATTTAGCAATAATCATGCAAAACAGGAATACTGAAATAACTCAGGAACGGATAGATAGAGCTACGTATCAAACTCCTGTGTACTCAGAGGATCAAGACGAAGAAATTTATCATTAAAAGCGGTTCAGCCAAAACGGGAGATCGAGGGAAAAAATTGGATTGTGGCTGATGGAAGGGGAAAGCAAGTACCCAGTTAGCAGAACAGATAGCGCTGCGGTCGATATAATTGCGCCAACTTACGTCACAACACCGCTACAATTATTATTGCAACACCGTAGCAACGTCGAATTATTTCGAATAATTAAGTCGAAAAATTAGGAAAGGAAAATTGAAATGGGAAAACTGATGAAGCCTAGAAAAAACTTCTGGGATGATACTTTCGTCACCGTCAAGCTTACTCCAAGCTATTAAGGAAATACGGAGACCATGGAGGTACTTTTCGAATCCCCGAATTGGTGCCAGGTGTGCTACCAGCTCCAAAATTCGTTCTGTTTCCGAGAGGAACTACACTGTTGCAAGTGCGAGGACATGCTTTCTGGACAGGAAAACTGCCTGTGGAAATACCCGAGCTCTGCTAGCATTTCAACTTAATACTTTAAAATAGGTTTAGAGTAAGAATTAATAAATACACATCGTCGACGAAGCCAAATAAAGTTACATTAAATAGTTAAAAGGCAGTGAAGAGAGGCTACTGGAATTATTCAAGTAGTGATTTTATAATTTAAAATCACCGGAACCACAGACGCAACGCTAGCGAACAAACGGTATTCCACCTGAATCGTGCCGATGCACGAATAATCCTGAAATAAAAATAATAAATTAAGTAATTGTTCAATCATTAATTTAGAAATAAATTAGTTAACTATCATTTCCATCTTATAGGTCTGAGAAAGTAGAAATATAATTGGCAGAAAACCTAAAACTTCATATAACTCGAGTTATATGTATATAATTAATTAATGTTAGAAATAGCTGAAATTTGTCCACCAGGAGGATAGATTGTTTTGTGAGGTGTTAAAAATTTATGAATTCATGTTGTTAGTAAAGCAAGAAACTATATTACTGAGTTAGAATCCAAATTTTATTTGGAGAAAATATAAACATTTTATTTAAAAAAAGAAAATATGTATTTATCAGTTAAAATTTTAACATACTTATAAAATAAAACTATAAATACAAAAATGATTGTTAATTTTTAATTGTCAAAATACCCTATAAACCATCTAGTCGTAACAAAAAAGAATCCATGCGAAATGTATGATTACTACTGTAATACCAAATCATCAGGTTTCAAGTAAGGTTGTCTTAAAACAACCATACTAAAGAATAGAATAAACTCATTAACGGCAGGCAGTGTTCGTGCTAGAAAATCAGCCCATGAACCAGTGAGAATAAAATAAATTCCCAAGGAGTACGAATACGTTAATGATTAGTATATTTTTTAGTTTACTCTTAAAATTTTCTTACTGCAAGGTAGAGGGTAAGAAACTGTTTTTATTTTATCAAAACGATAAGAGCAAATTCGCACCAACCCAGTTTCCGTTCAGCAAAGAGTTCCGTTGTGCAGAATAAAGAAAATTGGCACCTGTAACGTGGGGCTCAAAGAAGTTTCGTTGCAGTGTGTATGTGTGTATACACGTGTGCATTGATGAGTGATAAGGTAGAGGTACGGTGGGATCGCTAAGCCCATCAGCTGTCTCTGCCGAATAAATATTTATCCTACATACTTCCCCATCATGACGAGTGATGGGCCAGGGCTTAGGGCCAATTTTCAGCAGTGTTAAATTTTAAGGACTGTACAAAATTGTTTACACAAACTTTAACAAAAAATATTGCTCATACATGAAAATTAACTTAATGGTATTTCCCCATTTATTATAATTTAGTTTGTAGAAAATTTTCATTAAAAATTGAATATGTTTTGTATTTTGAAGCACATATGTCGTAATCAAGCTATAAATTTAATACCACTTTTGACAAGCCTTTTAATTTTTTGTTGTGGGAAATTCCTTTACACCTTGCAGCTGCACAAGATATATTAACAATGTGCAACACACACGCAGTGTGTGGGGAAAACATGATAAAGTTGAGATTTCAAAGATAATGGATCTTGTAACAGCTTCATTAGGTGAGAAGTGTTTATTGTGCAGTATTGATTGGGAGGGAGGTGGAGAGGAATAAGTCATCATTAAAAAAATAAAAATGATTTGCAGATGTATTAATTATATTATCAGTTAATAAGATTATTTATTTCTTTTGCATTAATATCTAATTAGAAAAATCACTGTTATCTATAGTAAAGAATAAAATGCTTTAAATATTTGTAATGTATTCTGTAAGTGCTACAGCTGTATTTAGCTTAAACTAACTAATGTTAAACACATGTTTTAAGCTATTTTTTGTACATTATATTTTTTCGCTGAAGAATGAGAAGAGGATGTTTGGGTAAATCAAATATAAACTTGGTTTTAAAAATTTAGTTTATTTTTTATGAAATTAGACATGAACTGAAACATTTCAACAAACATATAAGGATTGTTGACGAACCTGATTGTAAAAAACGTGATTTTAAGATATGTTTATATACTTACGTGAAAGTTCTTGACAATTAATTTTAAGATTATTAAAAAAAAGTTTGTTTTCTCCTATCAAAGCTCTTAAAAAATCGTTTTGCCAACGCTTCAAGAAAACTTGTAGTAATTATGAAATTAGGCCAAAATGCTCAGATGTTCTGTAAAGAAAAATCTGAGATATTACCAAGTATTGTACAATTTTACTTCAGCCATAGCTTTTTCTTCAGTAGAGACAAACAGTTCTATAAATTCTCTCCAGGTGGAAGCACAATGCAATATCATCAATAATACTTACAACTTCTGTTTCTAGTTCTAAAGTAGAAACCAATAATTCCAATGAAAAACATAAATACAATTCTCAATAAGTTAAATGGTAAATATTAGCAGCTGTTGTTCCATTGTAGATATATGAAAACAGTAGGTCCTCAAAGATTACATAGTTATTACTTAAAAACTGTTCAGTTTTAAAAGTAATGTATTTTATTTTAGTTAAAGCCAAGCAGTGACTATTGTGAAAGAGACCTCTATATAATAATAGAGTCTTAATTTGCCACTATATATATTCTCTATATGTACAGGGATTTCTTTGTACAACTGACTGTTATGTAAACCTTACTACAGACAATTGGGTAACCTTTTTTTAAAAGAAATTAACAATGTGATGGTGTGATTAGAGAATTTTGTCGCACAATTTCATAAGCTTGTCCTCATTTGAGCTCTGCAATGTAGCACGTCTAGTGTTTTCAGAATTTTCTTGAACTGTGCCAAACTAAATTTTCCTTATTTTATTTTGCTTTAGATGAGGAATACGTTTGGTATTTACGTATTTTTTACTGAGGACTACCAGTGAGGCCTTAACTTACCAATTTAATTCTTCCAGAAGTCGTTTCATAAGTTAAAAATTTTGTAAGTTAAGGTGCATTTTACATGTAAACTGCCTACTTTGTTCCACCACCCCCAAACTCCTCCCATTCAGAGAAAAAAAATATACATTTATGTCAAATAAGGAAGAAATATGCTTTATAAAACACAGATAAAACCTGAAATAAAAAATGTATTAATTACACATAATATGTACTATATTACATGTACGTAATGTATTATTTTTGCCGACTTTTAAGAAAGCTTCTGAAAGGCAAATGTCATCAAAATGTGCTTCTGTTCTATTTGTAAACACTTTTTCATTTCGTTTGTTGAGGCATGTTTCGTAAGTTAGGCGAAAATTTCTGAAATCCCATTTTGTAAGTTGAAATTTTTGTAAGGTCATTCGTAAATTGATGACACACTATATTTTGTTGTAATCATTTAGTAGTGACCTTATTGTTATTGTGAATATTGGAAACTGGAATACACGAGTTTACCATTTCTACCATTTAGCCAACTGTTATTAGGCTATTAATCTATTGGAATAATTTTGAGTTTGCCCTACAAGCTAACAAAATTTAAAATTACTTTACCTTCATCAATATATTGTCAAAATAATTTAAAATGTGCTTTGTGTTACAAATTCGATAACAAATTTCTTTACTTAATTCAAATACTACTAAAAAGCACATTTACAAAGATTAAATATTTTTCTTTATATAAAAATATATTTATGTATATAAAAATATGAGGTCCTCAATCTTAAATTCAGTACACAAATAAATAAAACATAAGTTATTAAATAAAACATACTTGAACATGAAAAAACAATAATAATGATAAATACATACATATTTCATAAGTAAATAAATATGTGTACGTTTAATTTCATGAAAATAGCATTATATATATATTGTAAATCTACTGTTAATATACAGCATTTTTTTATTGTTATTTTAAGGTGAAAAGCACATTGAGGCTACTATCGCCTCCCTAGGTGTAAGTGTGTGTTAGACTTGGGTACCGCGAGGGACGTCTAAATCCTCTCAATAGGTGCAGCTAGTCTGAACCCCCCTGCAGGGTTAATATATAGCAAATCTTATACAAGATTAAAAGGGTAAACACAGAGTATTGAATTAAAACACTGTTTAATCAAACAATAATTGTATTTCCATTTAAACAAATCTGATGATATACACTGACAATGGATCTTTCTTTGGCATGCACACTTCCTGTAGGAAACTCAAACACGAAACAAATTTACAAGACATAGTTTTTTTCTATAATCGTATTTTCAAAATCATTACAAAATAACATTTTCATATTATTCTAAAAACGATTTTGTGTTACGCTTTAAATTTGCTGTTGCTTTAAAAAAATCAATTAAAATACTGACTCGAATCCTCAACTTCAAACAGCCAATGGTAACTAAAATAATATTACTTTAAAATGTTACAACATATTAAATTTAACATTTACTCTAGTAATTAATTAAAGACAATAAATTATAAATGAAATTCAAAGCTCTAAATCTTGCATATTACTACTTCTCTAAGATGACTTTATAGGGTTTACTTTACGTTTACATTTAATTATTTTTAGAAAAATATAACATATTTCATGTGATAACATGTACTGGAAATATTTTCTATCTCACATTTTTTTATGATTCCTGAATAAGTACTTTGTTTTTTTAGGTTATGAAGACCATGCATATCTTCTGTGAATATTCTTAAAGTTGTTTAATATCATTACATGCTAAATAAATATCTTGTTTTAAACTTTTATTACTATAAAATTTAATTAAATTAATTTAACAAAAAATATAAAATAAATCAATTACATTTGTGTTACTAAATTTTCGGTTGCAATTCATGCATTTAAAGCAGGTAATTTATACTGTTACCGATTAACAATATCAGATTGTTAGAAGGGCATTGTTGGTTTAGCTATTTTCACATACTACTATTTCGATAATATATCATGATTCATAGATTGTTTTCATGAGTTTTGTATCGTTTGAAAAATCATTTTGCTTCTATTTAAAAATAATAATTTTGCCTGATTAAAAACTTTTTTCATAGAGTCTATAAACGTCTTCACTATTAAAGATATCAAACTACAATTTCTTAAATTGTTTTTTCTACCCTACACATATATACAGTGAAAAAAGTCTCAAACCATAAATTCCTAAAAAAATTGTCGAGGTGTCAAGTAAATAGTTTTAAATGCTCTGAAGTTCTGTGCCATAAAGCCAACTTCTTGTTTTCCATTTCCATTGATGGATTTCGAACAAAAGGTGACGGGAAAAAAAATTAAAAAGATTTATTTGAGAAATATTGTAATTAATAAATAATAATTTATGTTTAGTGTATTACTGTTCACCGGGTTTAGCATTTTAATTACAATCACTGTCATGATGATAACAAATATATTCCCAGATGAAACAATAAACAATTTGTTTTCAAAAAAAAATTCCTATATAAAGATAATAGTTTATAAGGACGTTTTCAGCAAAAATAATTACGTATTGAACGCTTCTTGGGAACCAACTACCTTATACTTTCTGCCTATGAAATAATTATCTGTTAAAAAGTACTATTGTTGAACTTTATTGCATTTTTAAAGAACATTTTTAATTATAATCTGAATAAAAATCTGTAAGTTGTTGTTTTTAAAATGTTCAAGTATTGAATTGGATGGGCAAAATGGCCACTGTACGCTATGCAACTATGTCATAAACATGCTAGCTTAAGTTTTCATTTAATCACTGCCTAATCATTTTGGAGCTTTTGTACATGTTAAAACTTGATTTATGTATGCCCTTATTCTAAAGCAATGTGAAAACAAATTTATTGTTATTATTACAAACAAAGTAATTTTACACTTCACTTGTTCTTAGATGACATATTTTCTCCCGTAAGTAAACTTTCAATATACAACATTTATCATATCAAAAAAATAACAAAATTAAAAAAAAAAGAAGAAAAATATAGTAATAGCTCCCAACCCAAAATTTAATCCTAGTTGCAAATTTTCCAAATTAAACTATTCTGAAAGTAGGTTTTGGTTCTAATAGCAAACTATAGTTCCCAAATAAAACTTTAGTGTAGGCCTATTTTGATAAAGTGATTGATCCAATCCCAATAACATGTTCAGTGTTCATAAACAAAATTAAATTGTTAAATAACAAAAAATATTTAACAATATAAAATTATTTCTTCATAGCTTTAACAATTTCTAACGTGGTAACATTGAACACATTCAGTCTAATCTAGTTTTGATTGATTTCTAAACGACAATATTTTACAATATTTACAATCTACGATATGACAGTTAACTTCCATCTAAGCACAAGTTTTTTAATTGTCTATCAGCAAACAGAAGTCCTATATTTGATGTTCACATTTAAACATTGAAAATTTTCTGAAAATACAAAAATAATTCGAAAAAATATCTTTTGTATTATAATTTACATCTGCTTTTTACAAAACTCATTAATGAGTACTGTTCAATAAACTTTCTGAAATTATTAATAAAATATATTCTTTATATTACAACAAATGATTTGAAATTTACATCAGATTGTTTCCAGTTGATTTTATATATAAAGTCGACATACTCCAGTATATTCTTCACTGTTTCCATTATTAGTTTATTCAAAATTATTAATGAAATTATTCAAAGTAAATAAACATTGTTCAAAAACTGACGCTTTTCTATAGAACTTATTTTATTTCTAAAGAAAATAGAATTAACATTTGTAGAGTCTTCAAAAATATTATATAGCCTACAAATGTACTAAAACAAATTATTTTTAATCCAAAATAAATTATTTTTTTATGTATTACAATAATTACAAAAAATTGTTATCTCATATTGTCCTATTGCTCATATTAGGAGAGCTTTAAATGCTTTCAAATGCACATTCAGATAGCCTATTTACTTTAATTTGCCTGAAATTTGCATAAAAAATTCAATAGGTGATGTTTCTGTGAGTTGGCAGCCATTTTGATTTTGGTAGTTATCTGCATAGATTCAAACTGAAAAAATAAAAAAACCATAAATCACTTGTAACTGCAGTGATTATGTTCTTGAAGTTCATTCTAATGCAAAAAGAGATAGGTAAATATTACCTAACTTTAACACTCTGCCTAATTGGAAGAAAGATGTCAAACATTGACCTAAAGAAATGTCCTCAAAATATTTAAAAAGAAATATGTCCTCAAAATGATTTCTTAGGATAAGCAAAGATGGTTTTAATAGATGCCAGTCCCACATTTTTTTGTTAAGTCTTGCCACAGAATAAAAAAAAAAATCATTGACCTTAGATACTTGTATGTAATAAGTTGATATGATTTCAGTTCAAAACATAAATCGTCTGAGGTATTTAACTGAAGAGTTCAAAAACTGAATTTTGTGAGTGAATATTTAATCCTGAAATTTACACAAGCTTAGACCAAAAATATTCTTGTATAATTAAATCAGTAACATTTTTAAACATTCCTATAACAATAAAATATCTTTCAAGTGAAGTTGCGAGGCTATTATTGACAAGTTTAGGTTTGACAAATTGGCTATATTGACAAAACAAATGTTGACAAGACTAAATGTTTTCATCATTGTATAAGTCAAATGAAGCTTCAGTTTGATTTAAAAAATAATTTTAACAATGTGTAATTATTTGAGTTGGTTTAAATTCTCTCAGTCATTTTGAAATTCACAAAGGGATACATGCAATGCTAGTATTAATTAACAATTAAACCCCGCTTCCTAGATTCCTAAAACATTTAATGATTAGTGTGTTAATACAGGCCTATTTATATTATTAAAATATAGCATAAAACAATATAGAGAATGTTTCATATGCTTGAAGCATATTCTGTAATGTGATTATTATACAGTGTAGTACAAAAATATGGAAACGACTTGATTTTTCAGGCGTACCAAAATCACAATTCAAATATACAGGTCCTAGAAATTTCAAAATGTGTTTTTATGGATATTTTAAGTAAATAACCAAATCAATATTTTTTTACAGTATATATTTTTCTTCAAAATTAGATTTGAAATGGTTACTGTTTTGGAAAAAAATTAAAATTTATTTGGTTTTGCTGAAAATGAACTTACCAAAACTGATTTTTGTACTAAGCTGGAATCAAATTTCCCTAATATTATGAACGGCTCTTACGATGATGACTGCTCCAACAGCTAATTCTTAAGCTAAAACTCAAATTTCAAATCTACCGTCCAAGAAAAGTGTCAGTTTTGTTGTTGAACAGACCAGTTTTAATTACAACTACAAACTGGTTATTTTTTTCAAAGTTAACTATAGGAACATAACCAAGTTCAACAAGTATGGAATGACATTATTATCATTGAAACATTCTCAAATACAAAATAAGGTCTTCTTGTAAAAAGGAATGAACTTATTTTACCAAAAGAAATGCATTTTACTCATACAGGAATACAATATTCTCCTGTACATTAGAAATTAACAGTAATTTTGTATAGCTTACGCTATTTTAATTATTATGTATCAAGAAGGCACACTGTCAATTAAAAAATCATTTTAAAATTTTATCATTCTATTGGATTTTTTAATTACTAACATATATCGCATGAACTGAATTCTACTTAAAATAACCAAGAAAAAAATTAATAAAACCTAAATTGAGTATATTTTTTAAAAAAAAGTCTATCAGATATACATAATATATATTTGAAACCTTTAAAATGTAAATGAATAATAATAAATAATAATTTTAGACCAAACTTCATTCCAATCTGATATCTTTTGTATTACAAATACAAAATAAAAATAAGTACATACAATGTAGCTCAAAATACAATACAATTTGAACATTCAATAATTTACGATTAATTGGAAGTACGTCAAAGGGTCAATTTAAATAATTTAAGATTAAATTAATCACAATAATTAAATATACATAAAACGTTTGATTGGTTAATCAGTCTCCTTGTAAAAAAAGAAGATAAATATACAACAGTAAACAATTCTTTGGATTAATTTCTCCCTGACATTAAAAAAAACAAACATTTAAAACTTAACTGTGATACTGCATTATATATATTAGTTGACAAGAGTTGGAATTCTTTTCGAATAATCTTGTTAGTCTTTTAGTTTACGCCATATTGTGATACAGATGACTCCTCGAATCCTGCGTAGTAAGTCGATCACCTCGCTTGTGCTCATACGTTCAACGCTTTCGTCATTTACCTAAATCAGTCAGATTTGTTATTACATCAAACTAGCAGAACATTTGTTTTTAACAGATTTTTTTTAAATAGGCAGTGTAGTAGAAAAAGTAATTATACATTTTTTCGGTGTTTGATTGTGAGTGCATAGTTGATTTTATTGTAACCATATTGTCACCACCAATACCACTAAATATTTGGTTAAATGAAGCATTTGATACTGCCTTATTATTTTTATTTTTTAATCAAAATAACTGTATACTGATCATAACTGGTTAGTTTAAAGAAATCAAAACGTCAATTTCATTTTTGGAGGAATAAGATATTATCAGACACATTGACAGTTGTGTTGCCTGATAAATTAAACTGTAACATAAACAAAATAAAATTATTTGAAGTAATTGTTTTAAAGTTTGATAGTAAATACCATAAAATGGAATGCTTTAATAGTTTCTAAATAAACAATCTTGAACTGTGGAGTGTATAGTTTTAAATGGGAGATGAAAAGTGCAAAATACTCATACTTTCAATAAACTTTATATATTATGTAGTTAGCTGCTGTATAAAAATGGTTGTTTTAAGTCATGATGTATCTCTCAAGGTCATAGGTTAAAGACTGCATTTACTGATAAAAGTTTTACTTTTTTTGTTAATGCCAATCTTTTTTTATTAGTCTAACTGGCATAAATCATAAAGTTAAGCAACAAAATGCAATACAAATGTTTTACGACTAAGAAAATTTCACTAAAGGCAAAACTGCAACTGAAATTCATCAACAGCTCCTTTCATTTTATGGTAAAAATGTTATGCCTTATAAATTATTTTCATAAATTTTAAGAACAAACTGTCTATATATAGTGTTCACTAAAAAAAAAACTAATGGGCTCATTCATTCTTATAAGTAAAGAAGAATTTTAAAAAGTTTTCTTTGCAATTTTGAGAACTGTTCTTTTAAGTAACTGGTTCTTAAAAACCCATTATTAAATATTTGCGTGCTATACAATCGTTGACAAATGGAAATTGGAAAACATTAGTTGCAGTACAGGCTTTTATCATACATTATGAAAAACTGAGTAAATGTTCTAAATCCTTTCACCGACTTTTGTTTCTAAATGTTACAGAAATTTTTAAGAAAATATAGCAAAGCAAAATAATTTAACAGAATTGCTATGGATGATAGAGAACAAATATGCTTTTTCTACTATTATCAACAAATTACTATCCTCTCCTATGTTCACTATGAACTTTAATTTCTTGTACAAATTTAACCACTTTACCACATATTGATTGAGCGTAACACTTCACCATAAAATAAAGTTAGCTGTTGATGAATTTCAGCTGTCATGTTGTCTTCCGCAAAACCAAAATGAAATCTACTTTCTACCCGAAGTTACTTGGAAGTCACACTTAATTTTCATATGACTAAACTAACCTGCTACTGGTATATCGTATCTATCTCTGGACAGAATCCTAGTTTCAAATGACAAAATGAGATAACTTGCTATCTATCGCTTTACTACTGGGATTAACTATTTTTTTCGAATATAAACTTCAAGCAAGACCTAACCTACTTTATGAGCAGTGTAGTATGGAACAAAAATGTATGTTTAACACTACCCGTTTGGCCCTCTGTATGCTTTTGCTGTCATTATATTTTGGGTAAATTAATTGCTATATGAAATCCACAAAAATAGCATTTAAGTTTCATTTAATAAAACAATGATTTATGATAATCACATTAATAATTTGTTACAGTTGAACTAAAATTTTTATAAGTTATGACAAGACCTGGTTCATTGTTAATTACAGTACAATTATCAGTTAACAGTACAACTATCAGCCCATTTTTTTAGACTAATGAGGACGAAGGATAACCGTTAACAACAACGGTAAAGCTTACAGCAATAATGGCTGTTCCAAACAAACAACTTCGAGGTAGACTAGTTCAGAAACCCAGCATACTAACTTATGACAGTCACTTTGCACACAACAACCCTGCATTTACTAGCAACAGAAGTTAGTTCACTTTGCACACAACAACCTGCATTCACAAGCAACAGAAGTTAGTACAGCAAAACCATTACTGATTTAACACAAAAAAAAGAAATCATCTTGTCCAAGCTGATCTTGTTATGTCCAAGATCTTATTTTTTGAGTGAGAATCTTTAAGAAATATTAACAAGAGTTGCTAAGATTGAGTAAAAATAAAGGACTAAATTGAACCCTGACTAAAATAAATACTAATGCGGCAAAAATTCCTACAGTGCTGGAGAAAACTAACATTCAATACATGGAAAATTATAAATATTTGGATCAAACAATATTGTCTCAGAAAAGAGGCAGTAAAGAGGTGAACAACAGAATAAACTCTGGATGGAGAAAATTTTGGTCCCTTAGATAAATCTTTAAAGGTAGCTTCTCTAATCGATTCAAAGTATTACTGAGCTTTGTGTATTCAGCTCTCTTTTATATTTATATTTATATGGATGCCAAACTTAGGCCCTCGCAAACATTTTAGATAGACGATTGGGAGTCACATAATTCAGGATGATAAAAAATATGCTAGATGTGAATCAGAAGGAGAAAATAAGCTAGTGAGGAAGGTGAAAATCAAGAACTTGGTGAAGAAACACACGTTAAAATAGAAATGGACTGGACATGTAGCAAGAGTAGAAGGTCACCGATAGGCAAAACTAACTACAGAATACATTCCCAGGGACACTCAGATGGAGAAAGGAAAACCAGCGCTATGATGAAGGGATGAATTAGTGGAAGAAATAGGTGACCATTGGTGCAAGCAAAAAAGGAAAAGAGTGTTGTGGTCTGGAGTTATAAAAAGACTACACAGTTTTTAAATTTTAGAAAAAAATATTGAATACTAGCTGTTACCCGTTACGGCTTTGTCTGCAATTTTTTAATGTGGGTAACAAAATTTATAGTTGATTTTCAAAATCAGAATAGCTTCATTTCAATTTAATATATATCTACATACAATATTATACGATTTATGGTTTTCAGTCAAGACATATAGATTTTTGCTACTCAATACTCTAGAACAGGGTTCTGTTATATTTTAATAAAATACAGTATTATTAAAACGTCACTATTATACAATTAACACTTGTCACAAAACTAAATAATTAAGTTGGACTGGGTAAGTAGTACAATGGTGTTTAAAATAATTTAAATATTTATTATTAACACCTACCAGTATACAATAAATGTATAAAACATCACTGTTATACAATTAACCTTGAATAGTAATTACTTAAGTGTAATTGGGTAAGTAGTATGATGGAATTTAAAATAATTTAAACATTTTTTAATTACACCTACCAATATATAATAAACATATAAAACTTTACTGTTATACAATTAAAACTTTTCATAAAACTAAATACTAAATAATTAAGTTTAATTGGGTAAGTAATATGATGGTGTTTAAAATAATTTTAAAATATTTATTATTCACATTTACCAATATAGGCCTATAATTAAACATATAAAACGTCACTGTTGTACACTTAACACTTGTCACAAAACTAAATACTAAATAATTATAAGTAAAAGGCGAAAGATTTATACGATTTGAAGGGAGACCAGAGCTAATTAATTAATAATTATGTTGGACTAAGTAGTATAATGATGTTTTTCAAAATGGGAATAGGCCTATGTTTACCTCAGATATCTAAAGCATGTTCATACCAAATTTCATCTCAATTGGTGTAATAGTTTAAGCACGATTGAGTAAGAAACAAACACACAAACTTTCAGAAATATAATATGATTAAGATTAAGATTAAGATGTCTATTATTTCTCTTAGTTTCAGTTTTTCTATTTTGTAGTGTGTTAATTAGGTTTGGTAACACTGGACACCATTGTTTTGTGTACTTATAGCAACTCAATTTATATAAGGAGAGGCTTTTGTTCTTTCAAATAGAATGTCATTAAAGCTTTATTATTATTATTATTATTATTATTATATTTAATATAGTGGTTACTGTCTCTAACCTATAAAGGACTGAGATTAGATCCTTTCGAAGCCTAATAGATTTTCAGACGCCGATAGCCTATATGGTTTTTTACCAGAAAGAAATATTTCAAACCAGTCAAACTATATTTTGAAATAAACACTATAAATAAACAATAGCAACAGCAAATTATAATTAAGTGATAGTAATTTTCAACATACCATAACAAGCTGATCACCAGGTTTCAGCCTCCCGTCTCTAGAAGCAACGCTATCCGGATGTATCGCACTGATGACGGTGCTCGCGCCTGCCTGCTGAAGGCTGAATCCTAGCCTACTGTTCCAACCTCGCATCAATTCTATCACCAACACCTACACAATCATTGCAAATGTATTTAGTACACAATTTGTTTGTATAAATATGTAATCTACTAATTAATTGGTGTTTAAAATGATTTTTTTTTTTAGTATTTCTAATGCAGCAACATTATTCTATTCATTAATAAGAGCATGTTACCTTATGAAAGAAAACTACAATTAACATATTGTAAAACAATGTACTAAATGTAAACAAGTATTTATTTGCTCAAAATGTAAATGAATAAATCAAGAAAATGAAATATTCTTGTTTCATTAAATGATAATGTTCTTCCTGGCCTAGAGAGAATGTTGCACAGTTTTAACATCTAGTGCCTCTTATATTGTTCATATTCACACTACTTAATAGTATAGACAGTGGAACAATGTAGCACTTCTAAAAGAACCGAAATCATTTCAGATGAGACCTGAAAAAATCCTCACACTTTCCATCTCTCCAATTTTGCACAAATTACAGCTTGTAATTAATGCTCTGAAAAACTACATCTATTAAAGAATGGGATTAAAAATAATATAGATTAAGTCCTTTATTTATTTTTTTAAATAATTAACAGCTGTTCATAATAGCTGCAACCTTACAGTCTACACTGTTCTTAACCTATACAATTATTAAGAAACATGAAGATATTAGCATTTTCTAATAAGTGTTAAAAGATACAAAATCAGTTAAGTGCGAAGGGTATAAAAATTTATAGATTCATGTGTAAAAAATTATGAAATATTTCTAGAAAAGAGCTAGAATGTCTAATGGGTTGTGATAAGTAACACAGCTGTGAAAGCTTAAAAGGTCAAATGTTTGTCTATAATTTACTCGGTTTGTAATAACAGGACTTCCTTTTTTCTCATCAACCATAAAGGCCCAATATCCCAACTATGCTGTTACTGCAAATCTAATGCTTACATGCTCACTTTGTGGTTCTTCCATGACCACATCAAGATGCTGAAATCCGTGTTGTGTTGTTTGCCAGTTGATGAATCATTTAAATGAATTAAATTTTCTTCTGAAAACCATTTATTGAAAAGGAACTCAGGGTTGCATTATATAAAAGACTGACTGGTTTAAATTTTATATGCAATCAATATATTGCCACATGCCATTGAAAGCTGCGGTTATGTCTCGATTGTTTGATTCTCAATTACTGTTTCTTCAACAGCCTCTTTAAAAAAATTTGAAGCAACTTCTATAGCTAAATTACCAATATAATTATTATATTTCAAAAATTTCCTGGGTTGCTGGGGTAAATTCATGATGCCACACAAGGTATCACCAGAAACCAATCCTTTACTGATTCCTTGCAATCCATAAACCAACCTAGTATTAGTAGCAAAGTATGTGCTGCCTTCCTTACTAGTTACCCTTAAAGATGAATAAAACACTTTTTTAAAATCACAGTTATTAAATGAAAGCTGTATTTCACCCACTAAACCAATGTGCTTCATAATATCTAAATTTAATCCACTATAACTACAGTTTTTGCATAAGACAGTATTCAAAAAGATGCCACTAACTATTTTCATTTCAAATATTTCATTAATAATTTGTCACATTTATTTAAAAAATCTTCATATAAAATGGCACATCCACTAAGTTTCTTTGGTGAAGAAGAAATTCTACTGGAGTTAGAACTAGGCCTAGATGAACTGTCAAGCACAGAACTAACCTGTACAGCTTTTGGCTTGCAAACATTCATTCACCCTTTTCTTAAAAACTCTGTTGCTAAATCATGACATTGTATCACTACTTTAATTAACTAAATACAGTATTATAATAAAAAAGTCATCATAAATATGTACAATACTTTAGAAAAAAATACACAATAACTCATAAAGTAGAAATACAACAGAAAATTCCACTTACTTTCAAACAACAAACCAACTAAACAAAACAGTTATAACAGCTGAATGATAAGCAGGATAGCCACTACAAAAAAAGCAAAATACCCTTTACAACACAAAAATTCTCACTATAGGCGGAAATTTGAATTTGTTTCAAATTAGATTAATTACTTCAAGTAATTCAGTAATTGAAGTAAATTGATTTTTTTTCGTGTAACACATCATCAAAAAAGTGTATTTTGGCCTGCTTAGAGTTGAGATATATTTGTAATTTTACGCTTGTTTTAAAGCTAATTAAAAGAACAATAAATAATAATAAAAAAATAAAAATTGATTTTTTCCGGAGTCCCTTAAAAAACTCTTCCTGTGAAAGTACAATTGATTTTCATTTCAGAGACTTGGAGACCTATGTTTGGAGACACTAAGACTTTATCTGGAACCCTAGGATGATTCTTTGTCACTGGTGATTTGATTACCACTATATTTTTTCTGCTGTTAAAATACTTCATGTATAATGGAATTTCTCAATGACAGCTAACTTTAAAACATTACTTTCTACCAGCTTATGAAATGATTTTTGAAAATTGTTAACAGTTTGCAGTGAACTAGGACCACTGGAATGACTGATTCCATACAAACAAAAGTAGGCATGCTACAAACACACAAAAACCACTTTCTGTTTGGTAGTAGGTATGATTTCAGTAGAAATAAATAACAATAGAATCAGCTGATCAAGAATATAACCACAGCTGTCTGAATTTCAGAACTGTTTATTTTGGTGCATATGATCTCACAATGTATTTAAAGTATTTCAATATAAAGAAAGCATACACTGTTATATAAAAATTGGTTACTGAAATATTTTTTAACTCAACAAGTTATTTAAATGTGTCGCGAAATCTATATATTTTTTGTTCAATAGTTGAATATCAGAATAGTCTTCTTTTTCTCACTTGTACAGAACAATATTATATTTAACTCATAACATATTTAACATAGAATAAACTGGATAAACAGCTAACTGATTGTACAAAATTATTCTGTACTTGGATATGTAAATTTACAAATTTAACAAAAATTCAAAGGATATTAGATACAGGGTCCGCAAGTGAAACGGAATAATTAAATACAGTAATTGTTTGTCGAAAAATTTGTTTAAATATTTTCTTGGTAAATAATTTAATGTACAAAAATAGCCATATTGGTACAATACAAAAAAAATATTATTTTCTGAACAGTACGTCTATCAAATGCCTTCTATTGTAGTTCAGGCATTCCTGGAGCCTGGCTTGAAAGTTTTGCATGATCTTTCACAGCATGTTGACTGGTATTGCCGCAACCTCAACTACAATTCATTCTTTGAGGGCTTGAATGGTTGTAGATGGATCTGCTTGAAACACTATTGTTTTTAGGCATCCCCATAAAACAAAAACAGGTATCCCCCAAGATGTGTCACTCATTCCAATGCGAAGGGCATGTTGTTTGGCTGATCGGCGAGGACTTCTAACCATAACCTGTTGAACAGCTGCGATGTTTTCAGGTGTTCGAACAGTTTTTACAATCCTGCCTCTTTTTTTAGATGTTGATCCCGTTTGCTCAAGGATGTTTATCCATGTTTGAATTGCATTATCTGACGGATCAGGCTGGTTGTGCGGTATGTTAAAATGATGTCGGAAATCAAGTCAAGTTTGCAAAAAACTTTCACCATTTTGATAATACACTTTCACCATGTAGCCGTGTTGTTCAACTGTCCAACAATCCATTACAACTAAACGGTAGATTGTGCAGCTGGTGAAGCGCTAGTAACCATCCCTCCCTACTAACTGCCAACTTTGTCTCAAAGCCACCTATAATCATCCCGTTTCATTGGCAGACCCTCTATAATTAACAGTACTTGCATACAGTTTAGCTTTATTTTTTTGCCATGACATAGATAAACATGTCATAGTAGCCTACTTAAATAAAAAAACACTAGAGGAGTCAACAAAAACTAAACACAGTAACTGTAAAATTAATAAATTTGATACCTGGTTATTAGAACTCTCGTCAGTCTCTGTAATCTGGCTGATGGAGTCTTCAGGAGAATTCACCGAATTGCTTCTGTCTTCAGGGGAAAACAAAACTCCTTTCCATTTCAGTAAACTCTTAGAACCTTCAACGCCACCAGAAGCACTACCTGATAAATCGTTGTCAGAACACCGATTTTCAGGTAACTCCTATGAAGTAAAATTTGTTAATAACTCAGACGTTTAATTATTACTAATTTAAAATTGGCTTAGTATTACTGCATTTAATTATTTTTTCAATAATTTTATTAATATTAAAATAGAGTAATTCAGTAGACTTCCTTTAATCCAGCACATATGGTACTGGATGACGCCAGCCTGTATCTTGAACAATAACCAATCTATTTATAGCAAAAGAAGGGAAATTGGTGGACTGATTTTTTAGAACAACATCTGAGCAGAGGACGCTGATGGAAAAACAATAGCTATAAAAAAATAAACACAAAGAATAAATAACAAAGAAAAGAAAAAAGAAAGCCATTCATGTACCCTAAATTATTATTAAATTATTATCACAATTTTAGAGTAGTGTTGAGTGGGTTTGTAGAGGAGAGTTTTAGCACAGAAAACTGAACACATACGTGGCTTATGGGCACTGGAAAGGTGTTAACTAGGTTTATAGTTCAGATTTAGAACACAGTTCATGTAGTGTAATGTATGTCAATTTACTGCAGTGGTGTTGCCAATTATTGCATGCTATTCTTTCCCCTGCACCTACTACAATGTTATAGGTGGAACATAGGCAACTTGGCAATACTACTCATTCTATTGCTATAGTGGTGCAGCCTAGTGTTGCATTTGCAAAGCCTCAGTTATCTGATTATCATTATTTAATTATTTTATGTTAGACATGAGTGTCCTACATATATTCATTTTTATGTGGTTTAATGTGTAACTGTTAGGCAGTAGAGTTTAGTAATATATTAAATGGTCTCCTGTATTAATGGTTAAATTATTAACCTTCTAAAAAAAGTTAAACAAGTTTAAAATAATTTCAAGTTTTTGTTTTTAGTGTTCTTCAAGTTTTCTTGCTGCTAAATATTATATATGTTGTAAGTATTCTAGATTCATAGGTGATGATGGAATATCAAAATTGCTCTTGCAGTTGATATTGCTGCACCACTTAAAGATTATGCAAAGTTTTTTTTATCTTTTTGACTGAGAGCAACATGAGTATACCAGCCTGACTAAGAGATTAATATCATGATCTAGGGCTGTTCATACGACAAGGCCTGAATAAAAGTCAGTCTTCTAGGTTGTAACAGGTTCAGCAATTGGTTCTACCTTTCCACCAAGTTCTTCCTCTTTCACATTAGTGGCTTTAAGGAGGGGGTGGAAGTGGATAACAAGTCAGTAAGGTCACTGCAGCATCATGAAGACATGAATAAGAAATAAGGTATTTACAGGTTAACCAATTAGTAAACTGTCTGCAATATGAATATCAGTTTTCTTCATGAAGCCCTTAAACATGTAGGCTGAGGGACTTATAAAATTTTGTTTGGAAAGTTTAATGTAAAAGTAAAATATTGTATTAAAACTAATAATAACTACTTTTGATGAGAAAATTGTTGAACCTTCTAATAAAAGTGGTTGTACATATTAAAATCACTGACAGTATAAATTATTAATAAACATTCAAACATTGACTTTTACTTCACAATTAGGCAAAAATTATATCAACATTTTATTAATATTGTATGTGTTAATTATTATTTCATTTCAATATAACTTGATGATTAGTCATATTGATATTATACCAGCTGTAATACCCAAAGTTGCCTGGGGAGGAATGTGATAATAAAGAGTTTCATTTAAACATTAATATACTCTAAATATTATGCTCAGTATATATGTTGCTATTACTAGATTTCAGTATTTTAATGTTCACTTTATAAAAGTCAGAATGTAAATAAATCCAAATGTCAAAACAACAGTGTTACCTATTGGATTTATTTCAAACTACTCTCAAAACACAGCAGTCTGAGAAAATAACTTTTTACCTTTTCAGTAGCTGGTTTGTTCATTATATAGGCAACTACCAGAGCAAATATTTTAATAAAAATATATAAAAATTTGAACTTATTTTTGGTGAACAATTTATGGGGAAACTATACCACTTACCTTCACTTTATAAAATTCAAAATGTAATTAAATCCAATTATCAAAACAACAGTACTACAAATCAGATTTAATTCAATCACAGTAATCAGTAAAAAAAAAAAATTACCTTTTCTGTAGCAGGTATTTTTCATTGTACAGGCAACCACAATTAACTAAAATATGCCAAAAAGTTTTTTGAGCAAATTTTAAACACTCTAAATTTAATAAAACTTTGTTCTTGTACTTAACCTATAGTTTGAATATAAACTGACTAGAAGTACAGCCACCATTATAAAAAGAGTGCTAAATATTAGCAGCTGAAGTCCAAGTAATTGCTGCAATTTGCAAGGACAGGGGATGAAGATGTTTGAGAAAGTAAACAATAGATAAATCTATTTAACTGTAGTTGAACAGTCTGCTGCAAGATACAACCAGCAGCGAGTGATCACAAATCTCCCATAAGGGTTATCATTCTAGTAAGTTTACATTCAATGCCTACAACAAAAGTCATGGACCACAAAATTATTTTCATAAAAAAATCCTTTTTTACTGAAGTCAGTCTTATCAAATACCTCGCACATAGATCCTTTAGACTTTGTTGTTGAAGGGTTCGCTGATCTGTACGCAGGGTTTCTGTAGGAAAATCCTCCAGTAGAAGATGACGATAAGACAGGAGGCATACTGACAGGCTCTGAAGGAAGTGGCCCCACACCTACAGGACTTTCTGCTTCTTCCACAATCTGGTTTTGACTAGAACTGTCCAGTTCATCACTGCTTAATCCTGAAAACAAACATGACATAAATTAATTATTAAAATTTTACTGAACAAGGATAAAAACATATGTTTTTAATAATTAAAAAAATAAATGTATCCATAGTTTAATATTTATTTTATAATCATAATAATTTATTACAGGTTAGGTTCAAATTTTGATTTAGCAAGTATTAAAAAAATAATAATTTTGTATTTGAACACTATTACTGTTTTTAAGTCTTGATATTGTTATTCTTAAATAAAGTACTTCATTAAAATATGTTAACATTTTTCAGACTTAAAGTTAATTAATTGGAAACAATATTGATTCTTTAATGGATGAAAACAAATTATAACATTAAGCCTACATAAAAAGTTATTGTAGATTATAAAACCTGGGCAAAACCTGGCTGATAAATGCAAATGTTTTATAACTACTTAAATTTAATTTCAAATTTATTTTATTTTTTAGCAACTGAATATAAATTAATACTTATATTGCATGCATTTTATTTTTTTTTATTTTTAATATTGGAAATATTCCTAAATTATACAATAAAGTTAACTACAAATTTAATTAAAAATTTTTTTTAAACATTAAGGCACTAAACTTGCTGTTAGCATTCCCATTTTTGAAATATGCAGTGCTTTCATATTCTAATTACCATTGTTGTTATTTTTAATTATGTAATTCCTCAATAATCATGGAATTATTTATCTCTAATATAATGTAGATTATATGTTATATGTAGTATAATATTACTCACTGATAAAATAGAGCAAATTTTACACAAAAAAATTGTTTATCTTACTCCTTTTTGAAATTCCAATTTAACCAATTAAATCACAATTAAAATCTGCCTTTACTGGCATTTAAAACGTACAACTTACACTGAAATTACGAAATGACCCCTGATCACTGTTAAATCCAATTTTTCAATTCAAACAGATTTGGATACTCAAAATAATAATTTATACAGTTTTTAACGTTGACTACAATGTTTTTCAAAAGATTTTGGTTAAAAAAGGTATGAACTTTAAAAATAAGCCACCATTTTAAATTCGTCCAATCTAATACCAGAATAGATTTGCCAAATCTGAATCAAATGGAAATAAAATTGTAAACCTGATTCACACACACAGGTTTTATGGAAATAAAATTGTAAATAACACACACGCATGCACGCACACACGCGCGCGCGCACACACACACACACACACAGAAGTGTGGGGGCACACGCATGCATGCACACAGGAAGTTTTAATGACCCTTCAAAACTTTTTATAGAATTGTTTACAGCAATGGGAAGGGAAATAAATCCCTTTCTTACAGAATTTAAAAATACAAACAGATTTAGAAAGTTCTAGGGATATTTTGATAAGTTAATAAAAACATTTAAAATACTTAAAAACATCAAAGACAAACTCTACACCCTATATAGCAGCTCATTATTTTACTAAATTTTGCCTTTATATAAGTGTTGTTTACCATTCAATAAATGTTCCAAAAACACAAATAAAACTGTGTAATATAATATTTCTTTAATTATATTCAAAAAGAATGTATGTAGATTCCTTCAGTTTATTTATTACAAAAATTGTAAATAAAATAATTACTTTACTCTCAATTTTAAAAAAGAACAAATAACAAATATATGAAACCACTAAATAAAACAGCATACAAATAGTAAGAATGGATACAGAATATTAAATGATTTTTAAATCATAAAATCAGAACAGAAATGACATGCAATAATAAACAAGAATCATGCAAGAAAGAAGTTAAAACAGTATCATGCCACCCAAAGCCACACACATTACAGTGGCATAAACATTGTAGTATATATTGTCATACCAGTTTCTTCAGTGACTGTTACAGTGGAAGCAAACTGGTAATGAGGTTTATGTTTTGCATACAAATTCAATGAGTCTGGACGAGATGGCTTTTCGCTGTCATTTGCAGTTGTAATCCTTTCTAAAACTTCATTTGACCAGGAAAATGGTCCTCCTAGAGAGAGAAAAACAGCTGCTTACGATACCAACATGAAATCAAAATTCTATTTTCAAAGTAAAACCAGCCAGAAGAAAAATAATTATTAGAGATGAAGAAGATGTTATACAGTATGTTCCTAAACTATGCCACAATTTTAGCATACGGTTTTGTAGGTTAAGATAAACATTAAGAATAAAACTTGCTTGTAAAAAAAAGGTTAGTTTTCCAGATATTCATCATGTTACTTTTAACAAAAATATAAAAAACACCGGAAAAGATATTGCATTTAGATTTGATATTTATGTTCTGTATGTTGCATTATAAATGTACCTAAAAATAAAAATTTTTAAATTGTGGTTGTTTAAAATATTTAATAATAGACATCTTTAAAACCATTAATTTTACCAAAAAATTCAAAAAAGTTTATTTATTTCATAACTAACACGATATTTGTTTTATTTTGACTGTAAATCAAATGATAACCAAAATATAGACAAAAAACAGAAAACATAACTACTACAACACCAAAGATTAGGTTAGGTTTTTCAGGTTTTTGTTAATAACTTGATTATCCTTTGACTCACTTAAAAAAAGAACAAATAAATTTATTTGTATTAAAAGAGGAAACTTTTTTTTGCTTCTTAACCCTAGAATCTCAACGCTTCGTCTGACAGATGATGCGCATCATAATTTTGTTCTCCCTCTCCACCACTTTTGATTATCAGCCCACACATCTTCAGTACCTTCATTCACAGTCCAACAGGTCATGTGTTTGTATAAAAAACTTATCTTGTGCGTGTTTTTGTGCCTAAACAGTGACCGTGCAGTCTCGCAAGCGAAGCGTTGGTAGTAGTGTTAGTTATCTAATAACATTGCGTCGTCTGGCATACGAAGCATTACAAATAACAATGGATTTTTTAATTCATTATTTAGTCTACAATACGAAACGTTTGGACCAATGTACATATATTATTCTGTATATATTTTGTAAATATTTTGTGTATAATTGTATACATGTATAGTTTTAGAGTGTAAATTTTTCCTGAAAGCTGATTCCAAGTTTATTTTGAAAACTACAGTTTCACTACAGTTCACGTTAGTCTTTAAAATATGGATAAAACCAAAGAAGTTGAAAACAGTAGGATTGTTAACGAGGAGGAGCGTATTTTGAGTTTCTTAAATGAAAGTATTTCTGATGTACAAATTGAGGAGGACCCTGACAGGCCCGAAAAAGCATATTATTCTGGATTAGATAATAGCGATGATACTGATGATGACCCCAATTATGTGCCAACGGGCTCAGACTGTAATTCAGAAAATGAGAGTGACGAAGGTGATCTGGAAAGGCCAATAAGAGACACTATTGCAGAATCAATTGAATCTGTAATCACCAACTTTTGTACGGATGAAGTGAACATGGAAAATTCAAGAGAAACTCATGTTGTAGTTTGTCCGACTTCAAGCATGAAGGGCAAAAATGGCCACTTGTGGTGTAATCAACCACCACAAAATGCAAATACATGAACAGCTGCACGGAACATGGAGCAAATTAGGCAAGGGACTACAGAGGTAGCTAAAGCCGTTCCATCTGAAATTTTTTCATTATTTTTTACAGAAGAAATGAGGAATATAACTCTAGAGCACACAAATGCTGCCATATCTAGAAGACAGCCAAACTACTTGCTGCAAAATAAGACAGTGTCTTTATTATGTAAGGTGGAATTTGATGCACTTTTAGGAATATTGATATTGACTGCAAGTCAAAAGGACAATCATATGCCAACAAAGACTTTGTTCAGTACTGAGTACTGTGGTGATAGATACAAGGCCACGATGATTTTCTGCTTGAGATTTTCTGTTGAGATTTGACAACAAAGATACGAGAATGGAGAGGACCAATACTGATCACTTTGCCCCTTTAAGGGAAATATGGGATTTGTTTATATCTTCATGCAAAAGTAGCTACAAGCCCAGCTCGTACTTGACTATAGACGAGCAACTGCTTGGATTTAGGGGCAGGTGCAAATTTCGAATGTACATACGTAACAAACCTTCCAAGTATAGACTGAAGATCGTCATAATGTACAATACAGCAAGCAAATATATGGTTGATGCCATACCATATTTGGGCAAAGGCACCACACCACAGGGTACACCACAGGCCCAGTTCTTTGTAAAAGAGCTTACAAGGAGTATTTATGGCTCAAACCGAAATATTATCTATGATAACTGGTTTACTTCTGTACCTCTTGGCCAGCGATCTGCTTTCACTGCCTTTTAACTTAACGTTAGTTGGGTTTATTCGCCCTGACAAACAAGAAATTCCCACAGATATGAAGGAACCTGGTGAAAGAACGATTGGGAGTTCTATGTTCTGTATGAGAAGCTCGTAATAAATGAAATCAGCAAGAAGCCTGAAATAATAGAGTTTTATAATTCAACAAAAGGAGCAATTGACACGATGGACTAAATGTGCAAACAAATGTCTTGCAGCCGCAAAACCAAGTGGTGGCTGCTATGCATGTTTTATGGCATGATAAATATCATTATTATCAATAGCTATGTAATTTATAGTATCAATAGCCAACATGGTATCAAGTGGTAAGAAACCACTATCCAGATGTGTTTTCGCTAATGAGATCTATAACGAACTTACAGAACCTTGGTTGGAACGCTGTTTGGATTACCAGTTTTTGGCACGCCCTTTGCACCAATCAATTGCCAAATCTTGCAACAAGAAGTTCCTAATAATCAACTTGTACAACAAGAACCTCAAGGAAGAAAGATTTGCACATTCTGTCCATCCAAGAAGTGTCGAATGACCAGATTTTTCTGCCAGTGCTGCTCAAAAGCAATGTGCAGTGAACATCAAGGACAGTGGTGCTTTGAATGTGTTCAAGAGATATAAACTGATTCAAAATGTATTAATTGTATGTATCACATGCCAATTCTATTGTTTAAGTGTGAATATAACCGATTGTATTCCTTATTGATAGTAAATAATTATTTAATTTGCCTGTCGTCTCGTAGACTAAGCGTTATGAATAATGTAACTTTTACAAGCATTGGGATTCTAGGGTTAAGATTATTTATTAAGTTAATGGTTTACGAGATATTCAATATTAAATATTTTAAAAAGGTAATGCTTTTAAAATATACAAAATAAAGTTTTTATTTTTGCCAACTAACATAACACAACATGCACAATGAATATACCAAATTTGAACTCAATATTTCCAAAGTTATAATGCTATCTGTAAAAAAAACACAATGGCAAATAAGTGGAAAAATAATTATTCACAGTAAACCTGACCCAACAGCCCAACTAAATGTTTTGTAACGTTGTTTAGGAATATCCCTGTAAAATTTGATGAAAAAAATAGAAACTCAATTGAAAAATATCAAAATGAAAGAAAATGAACAAAAAGTTGTAGATGAGGACAAAGTAAGTTGAAAATAAGTTCTAGTTTTAGTTGATTAAAATACTAAAACTATCTTTAGGCATTTGTTAGTAGCAGTATTTATAATGGAGATACCATTAACAATCAATATATATTGCTAGGCCTAATGACCTATAAACACTTTAACAATGTAAACACAAATAAAATACTGACATTACCAATAAATTACATTTTAATGTAATGAAAAGATAACTGATTAGTTGGGAATGGTAATTCAGGCATATTGAGATGCAGACACAAATAAACAGCTGATAAACATATGATGAAGAATATCATTGATCCAGAAGTGGATAATAAAACAATGCTTGATGAGATTAGAATAATATAGATGTAGATTACTTTTAAACAATTTTTTTTTAATATTAGAGAAAATATCACTATACACGGAAAAATACTGAATATAAATCAATTTAAATTTGTTTTAAATATTTTATGTTTGTAGTTTACACCTGATTTGATTTCACCAGATCAGTTGTCTGCAGTAGCCCAAGTGTACATAATAGTCCGACGTTAAACACCAAAAAAAAAAAAAAAAAAAAAATTCACCAGATCAAATTTGACAGTGTGTGGTAGAATAGGCACTATCTGATAGGAGTAAGGCTTGTTCCTGTCTGCCCACTCTTACTTTACTCTATTAGTAGACCACCATGCAGTGCAAACTTTACCTCCCATTTGGCCCCATATGAAAATATTTGTTTTGTACATCTTGGAGTTAAACCATAGAAAAATTTCAAACAAACATATTACAAAGTATCCAATAAGTCCATTTAGAATTTCTGACTCACAAAGATTACAACAGAAATGTTTTTATTCAATTCTGTTTTAATAATTATTGTATTTAGATTTATGTATTCTTGTAATATTCATTAAATAATCAATGTTATACTTCAAACAAAATAAATTATTATTTCATAGGCTACTAATCAATTCAGATTTAAAAATTCACCTAACCTAACAATAAAGTGTGTTGTGCATAAGTGTATTAACAAGAAGAAAGTGCTTTATGGGATGAAAGCAAAGGATATATCTACAAACACATTTATTCCCTTGGTACATATTGTGCGCTTTTAAGAACATAATATTAGAATTATCAATATCGAAATATTGATGTATTGCTCCCAACAAATGTGTGTAGTCGTGTAACATTTTGTAATCATTATAATACTGTTAGATTACATAAATAATCATGATAGAAGTAAATTTTAAGAGATAATTACTTTATCACCTTTTTTACATTTTGGTTTTACTATCATAAATGCTATTAAAATCAAATTATATGGAACATTTTAAATCTGACTGCCATTTTTGTATTTTTAACAAAATTGAAAATTAAAACATATTAACTTATGCAAAATTTAATACTAATTATGATAGTGCAATCAGATTTTCAAAACAAATGTGGGATAAAAAAGTTATACATTTTCAAATTTTTTTTAATGTATGCCTTTTGGAAACAGTTGAATGGATTTCGCTGAAAAGCAATCTTGTCCTAGCCATTAATAAAACTGATTTTCTGCCTAGATTGAATCAAGTTGGATTGAAATTGTGAACAAAAGAGTGTAACACACATAAATACAATTTTTAACAAATTATCAAAAAATTATCTAGAGATCGAGACAGCACTTATTTCAAGGTGTATTAACATGCACCAACAGCTCATTTTCGAATGGAAATTTCATTGACAAAACCTTTCAACTGTATATTCATACGAAAGTGTAAAACCGCTGATTAACATCACACGCTTTACTTTCCAACATAAAGGTTTACTTTAATTAGGTCTACTGTAATCAATTAAATGCATCATCTTAAGATTTTGAAAAACCTTACTGCAAAGTGAAGTGTCTTGTGCTTAAGCAAATGCTTTGTGAAGTAAATAAAGCTTTCCAACATAAAGGTTTACTTTAATTAGGCCTACTGTAATCAATTAAATGCATCATCTTAAGATTTTGAAAAACCTTACTGCAAAGTGAAGTGTCTTGTGCTTAAGCAAATGTTTTGTGAAGTAAATTTTATGAGTGTATTTATTTTGATAATCCAGATATTTTATTGTGTAATTGCAGAAAAACACATACCATTTAACTGGTCGTCCGGTGACGGAGTCTTTGTTAATCTGCGTTTGCGAGGTGATGATGATCGCCCTAATCGACTTAGAGTACTTGATCCTGTTGAATCGTTTGGTGAAAGTGATTTCTTGACAGCCAAATCGCTCAACATGTCTTGTGCTTCTTTCCTGAAATCAATGACAATGTCAGTTACAATCATTGAAAAACAATGTTAGGACTTAAATTATAAATACTTTTGAAATCCTTTTTTGAAGCTTTTTTGAAATCCTGATTATAACAAAATATAAAATATGTTTTTATCAACAAGAAGATTGGGAGTTATTCATGAGGCCTATGGAAATTGGCTGAAAGGCACAATCACCTTAAATAGTTTATAATATTTGGCACTCAATATGGCCTAAGTGAACATATTTTTTTGTAAATAAATGACATTTAAATAGCCTGTTAATAATAATATTATTATTCTATTAATGTAATATTATACAAGACTATAATATTATAGAATGTTAATAAAATAATTTTTTGTTTTAATTGTTTTAACTGTTTATTGTTTGTTTAAAAAAAAAAAACTGAGCATATTTAAAAAGAGAAAATCAGAGCCACCAGCTAATTCATATTTTTAAAATAACTAATTATAACCTCAAAATTGGCTTGAATGTCCTGTGAGCTTCTGTTGGAGACAGGGCTAACACCGGAGTCTGCACAGGGTCTCGGAACAGTTTGAGATGAACCTCTTCATCGCATTGCCGCAGAAACATGACAGCCTCTTCATGGGACATTGGCGACATGGGGACATTGTTAACCTACACAGGTAATCAATTTAAATTATAACTTATTAATATTTATCTCACATTACTAATTGTTGTTGGAAATTTATGTTGTTTACTTTAAAGAAACTATTTTATTAATTTATTGAACGTTCTTACTGAATGAGCTAGTCTGTGGACTGCTCAAACTTATTGAGGGAACCAATGAAGCACTAGAATGTAAGAAGCTTAATTGAACAATAGACCCCTTGATTACTGGTACCAGGAGCCACAAACTCTATAACCTCTAACTTCAGATGTACAACCTAAAAGATAGCATAAACATCAACTATTTTAAAAACTGGCACAAAAAATACTTTTAGGCTATAATTCACGATCACTTTAAGTATTTAATTTCAGTATGCTTAAAAATTTGGCATGTTTTAGTAACCAACATAATGCAGAAAATAAACAACCAAATAGTCCATAAACATTTTCAGCATCACTTACCGCTACAATCTTGTCACCAGGTTTGATCCTGCCATCAGACAACGCAGGTTCCTTAACTAAAGCTCTGACATAATGGCCTAGAACACTCTCATCCTCTTTGCGAAGTGTAAACCCTAAACTCCCATTCACTTTTTTTAATGTAATTTGAAATTCCTGAAAATTGAAACAAAAAATACTTTTTTCGTTACTATATAATATATTAATTCTGAAACACTAAGAAATTAGATTAAATGCTAATTATTAACTATATAAGGAACATTGTAATAATTAATTTGGTATTACTCCCTGGCTCATTCCATTTTTGAATAAATTATCTGATTTATATATGGAATTATTGTTAACACTGAACTTCTTAGAAAAACATGCATAGGACCTATTCATGGAAAACAGTTTTTCTCTACATTTTCATTCTTCTTTTACATTCAATGTAGGCTACAAGAAATTTGTATAAAACCTTAGATTGCATAATTAAAACATGTCATATACATGCAGATTTTACAGTAGTATTCTAGAAATTAAGATATACATACTTGGGATATTTTTCTTTCATGGTTTGCACACCTGTTATTGTAAAATCAGCAACAGATGGTTGTGAGTTAAAGGTTTTTATTGTTACCAATGCTGAATATTTTTCAGTTTACAAAGATAATTTTTCAGGTGAATATACATTGTAATTTGGTGATGAAGTGCATTTTTTTAATCTCTGATTTATTACTTAAGTTACAGAAGTTTCTTCTTTTGATTTTAATTATAACAGACAAAATGATTCCATAAAACTCATTATTTACACCTTCAAAAATGTATCCATTGAATAAACTATTTTTAAAATATTTTATACTTTGCACTAAAAACTATAACTGGCTAATAAAAATTGTTACAAAAGAATTTACTGATACTGTAATTTTTTTTGTAAATTAACTGTATTTAGTTTGCATTGTATACATGCATTTCAGGTATTTTACTTTTAGCAGGAATTTTAGTCATCATTTTTGGGTAATCACACTTTACATTGGTAATTATCACATGACCTGTAAAAATAATGAACTGGCACAGTGAATAAATCCTGTTTGACTTCACAAAACTGTAAATTGTTTCTAGTAAATTTCCTTTGGGAAATGGGCTATCGGAGTGGTCATTAGGGTAAAAAACAGAAATAAGACCATGAATAAGCACTTATCCTGACCTGCAAATTACTTTTTAAGTTCTTAAAAATCATATATATTTGACTGTATATAAATACAGACCCCAACTTTCATTACAACATTTTGCATTCAACACAAATCTGCATAAGTATTACTTTTACCCCACAGGCGATTGAATGTCAGCGATGAAGCCGATTATTCTTGGGTTCCATCCACTCCGTGTTTATTTGCATAATGAAATTAAAACGTTAATCACCAATCACAATGCAAAATAGAATAAGATCTATTCAACTTTTGACAGAAAAGTTAATTGAATTCATTAATGAAAATGAACTTCCAATCCTATTAACTAACTGCAGGAAGAAAGTATGTCTAATAAATTTTAATTTGTAATAATAGTAACATTATATCTGAAGTAATTCTTTTGATTGAGATTTATCAATATTTTTTTGACTACATTATCTAGATATAAGTTAGTAAAATGATTGTTAATTTTTTATTTTTTATTCTTTAACTATTAAAACTTTATAATCAGCTGATCACGTTATGTAACAATTATGGTGCTTTCAAAAATTCGATTTTTTCTCTAATTTTTACATATTAATTAACTCAACACACTTTCCCATTGCAATAGTTTTCCCTTTAAAGTCTTTTTTTTAATCCAGGACCAAGAAATTGGGAAGAGATATCTACAAAGTTGATTATTCTACCCAGTCCTCCTTTAGTGAAAATAACGGCTCAGTGGTCTCTGAACAGCGCATCTGAAGGTTCTTAGTTCGAGCCACAGTTATTTCCGTTGCTTAATTCTTACCGTTAACGCTGATCCCTCATCCTCATTAGTCTAAGTGGCATAAAGTATGAACGTTATGCAAAAAAAGAGAGAATTTTTATTAGAAAATAATAAAAGTGTATGATAAAAAGTTATGGATTTTTTATAAATTTTAAATAACTGTTATTTTAAAACTGTTAAACAGACTTTATCGGGTAACAAACCGATAAACCGGTTAATGAAATCAATTAATAAACCTTAAACAATTAATGAAAACAATTTTTGCAATCAAATGGGACCAAAATTGCGAACGTAAGAATGACCAAAAAAACAAACACAAACAAATTTCTAACGATCCCTTAAAAAATTATTGCTAACAGAAGGACATTGGCATGCCACGTTGAATTGTTAAAAAGAAAAATAATGAAAAATAAACATACACAATGAAATTTGTACTCGAAGTGAAAAGATAGCCTACACATGTAATAGCTATACAAATTAGTTATTAATAAAATATATACCGTGTTTTGCAAAGTATCAATTTTATAGAACTCTAAATGTGTCCGATACTTGTACAATGTTTTACTTCTAAATTACACAAATTCTATCTTTAGACTATATCACCCTTTTCTGGTAAAACATTAAATGTTAACAAAAGCTGCGCTGCGTGGATAGACAAACATTCTTAACTTAAACAAACTACTTTAAAACCCTGTCATACTTACTCCAAAAGATTCTTGCCTTTTCAGCGGCAACAGCAGACCAGACGCAGGATTAAGATCACGTTTAGGAGGTGTAGGAGCCGAGTCGGTACCAGCGGGTGCGTTGAGTAGTTGGATCTCCGGAGGCGGACGACAAACTGTTAGTACCACTTCAGTCGGCGTGGTCCTGAGCACTTCCAAAGCCTCCTATATACAAAGGTAGACATGCAATTTGTTTTTGTTCGTTAAGTGAGTTACTTAGAGCATAGAAAACTGAATAACGTATATATTATAAAGATACGTTAGTATCGCAGCTACGGTTAAAAATCTGTCAACATTTTTTGCATTATGCTTAGAAAGTTATTGCTTTAAAAAATTTGTGAAGTATTCGGGTGTGCTTAGGGAACACGTGCAAACCATAAATCAGTTATCGTACAATATAATGGAATGGTCTTAAATTCGAGTTTTGTCATGTAGAGAGCCTTTGTCGGCATGGGACAATGCCAATCAACAAAGCTATAAATTCGACTAGTTAAGGATTTCACAGTTTTCTTACAACCGTTGATAATGGTTAAGTTTAAAAAAAAATAGAAAGCAGCCTTCTGACTGGTGGTTTTGAACTTTACCGCAGTGGGAAAGTAAAGAATCGTTATTACTCGAGGTAACTCGGGCTATAGTCCAGCCACTTAAGTAATGGACCACGTTTAAGTAGTAAACGGACCACGCGGGAATTTCTTGCGCATGTGGGAGAATTTTTCTCCAGCTCCCTCCAACAGTACAGTAACACAGAATCGGCCAATCTAAGTCTACAAACTGTTACTACTCAGCGATAGTGAAGGGAAAGGAGGGAGCTGTGACGAGAGAGTGGGGACTCGACCTCTCTCTCGCACATTTTCTCTCTCTGTCCCACTGGTGTAAGTTTTCGAAACGGCTGACCGTGTGAAACAAACTCTCGTGAAATGTCGATACATGTTGGGACAATAAGGCTTTGTAGAATGACAGATAGTGTACGAACGAGAAGTGGTCCAAGTTCTTTCGATGGTCGTTGAAACGGTGCTACTGGTCAAGATTCTACCAACAACAAAAGTCTAGAAGTACGAATCTCGAGCAATTCGAAGTTTACCAAGCTACAAGTGGAAACAAGGTTTTAGAAGACCGCGAGTTTCTGAAGTTTTTGTCGATAATTTTAAACCAGAACTGAAAAAATCTGGATAATTGAGAACTAAATTTGAATCATGATTAAATAAAATTCGCAATTTTTTTCACTTACGTAGTTGGTAAGGCCAGTAAGCGGAGTGTTGTTGGCCGCAATGAGGATATCTCCTTGCGCTAGATGACCGCTCTGCCAGGCTGGCTGATGAGGGAACAGTCTTTTTATTCGGATAAGTCCTGGCCATCTTTCGTCCGTCTCTATGCCTCCGGTGACGCTGAGTCCTAGACCACGAGTGCCTTTCTGCAGTGTCACAGAGAATGTAGAATCTGTGAAAAGAAAATTAATATTAGAAGAACAAGAGTAGGTTACATGTTGGAATACATAACCTCCATTGGGAAATTACATATTGTAGTTTCCATCATAGTCAGACAAACCCGGGACCTTAAACTGAAAGCTGATCTTGATCTATAAATCACTTTTTGAGAGGTATATATATATAAACATAAACATATATATATATATAAACATAACATATATATATATATAAACATATATATATAACATATATATATATATATATATATATATATATATATACAGTATGTCCCACGAAGAAGTTTACGCACTTGATCCCCATTATTTTCTCATTCCTCCATTGACCATTTTGAAACTACACATACTTTTTAAAGAAGGTACCAGAAATTGTGTGTGATAACTGCATGTGACTGATGTTTGTAGAAACAAAATGGCGGCCAAAATAATGTTTATTTTTAAAATTTAATTAGATACAAACTAATAAAAATCAGTTCTATACTTTATTTAAACATTATTTTGGCCGCCATTTTGTTTCTACAAACATCAGTCATATACAATTCACACACACTATTTCTGGTACCTTCTTTCAAACTATGTACAGTTTCAAAAGGATCAATGGAGGAATGAGAAAATAATGGAGGATGAAATGCGTAAACCTCTTCGTGGGACACACTGTATAATACGAGAAATGCTTAATCCTCAACTGATTCTTTTGGAACATTACATACGTATTGGTAAAGTTGACAAAAATGTGTGAAAATTTCAACGTACTTGTGTTTATAGAAACAAAATGACGGTAATTGACTATGCATCGATAATTGTATGCCTTTTACTACTGTAGATTAAAATAATTGTTGAACAGCCGTTCGATTCAAATTAAAAACAACAATTCAATTAAAACAAAACTAATTATTTTGAGTACAATTTTATAGTCCTTTGTAGTTGAAATCGTAACAAAAGCAGTACTTTATTTCAACGAACTTTTTTGCAGCTATTTTGTTTGTTTTTATAAATAAAAAAATATATATATATATATATATATATATATATATATATATATATATATATATATATATATATATATATAGTAGAGTCTCGGTGATCCGCTATATAACGGATATTGTTACTGTCGGATTACCGAATGTCATCGCCTAAACAACAAGGAACTGGACTTACACAAGCTAGTTCCTCTTGCTAACACCTAAACAACCATGCTAAAAATCACCGTAATTCTTTCACGACTTTGAAACAGCCAAAGCCTGCGAAACTACTTTTTCTCCCGTCAAACAAAACTCACTTTTAATTGGTTTGCAGTGCACGCGTATCTCTGGTTTATACTTCGCTAGATTAATACATTTCTGCCCAGGTTTTACTGCCGGCGCATCACCTCGCATCTTCGTATACAACAGCTAATTTTGATTGGTGCGTTTTTTTCTAGTTTTAACAATGGAATTCTGAGAAATTATGGCTGCCGCCATAACAACAAGATCGAAAATCGTTGTTCGGAAGAACATCGAGGAGGGTCACCCACTACAGAACAACTACTCGCAGCCTACCAACACCTGAACCAACTGTACAAGCTACCACAACTTGCTTGGGAGGAAATAGGAGGAATCCGGCCGGAGGAAATAAACAAGAAGAGAATTTATTTCACAATTCTGAACCGGAAAAAAGCCTCGCAGCACGTGGCCGATCTGGTAAACGTCCGGACTTCTATTACTTCCGGACACTACAACACGAAAACGACGGATTATTGAAAAGGAAGACAAATTATTAGAAAATTAGTATGTACATTATAAAATACAATAATTACAGTAAAATACAAACACTTTATAAAAACTCAAAATTACCGCGAAAAAACACTAAAACTTCTGTATGTGCATATGAACGAAAGTTTCTTGTGGAAACATCCGCCAAAATAAACCGCTTTCGTTTCCCTCACGATAGCGCAACAGCTGCGTGCAGTGATTTTATAATTTTCCGACTTACCGTTAACGCGCTAGCGTTGGTTTACAGACAGACAGACGTTCACGTACATCTAGGCCAGACCTACGGACCCTAAAAAGTGCATTATACCAGAACACAGTACGCAGAAAGATTACGAGTGAAAATAGAAACGTTTATTTTCATTCATTGCGGAATGATTGCAGGATAAATTCCCACCGGGGCTCTAAAACCCACCCCCTCGGGGTCCGCTGTTGCAACGATACCTCGCGAGAAACTGAATTGCTTTTCTGCCTTTGATTAAATTTATTGGACTTTTGTGGTTTTCCAACGAGGGTGGAAACATCCCCGTAGACCATCCCTTACTGTGTGCAACAGGAATAAACTTTTTCGCCAATGTTTACCGTCCTAGACAGGGTGGTAATACTTTAATCGAGAAATAAATTCGTTTATAAACGACATTACGTTTGTATGTTTTCGTGATACTTCGTATTAATTTAACTTTTAGGTTAGGTTAACACATAACACATATCGTTAATACGATTTACACTTAATCGTAATTTAATTGTTGACATTATGAGATATATAAAAGAGCACGTGGTCTGCACGAAAAAATGAAACAAACAATAAAATGGTTAGCGGTATGCTTTAGAAGCAAGTACAGAATTCTTTAGCGTCTAGTTTCAAATACAGGGTGTTTGAAAAAGAACTTCCTAGTTCTATGTGTTAATTTAATGGTAAAATTAATGAAAAAACTATATACAGTGCCAGAGAATACCTTCAATTTTTTTTAATGTTAGTAAATTTCAACATGGGATCCATTTGTTGTCCTGCACACGTCGAGACGATATTCCACTTCTCGCCAGGTATTCACCAACATAGCAGGTGTAACTGTCTCAACTGCTGCGATGATTCTTTCCCGTAAATGGTTGCTGTAACGAATCTTTTCAGCGTACACAACATTTTTTATGTGTCCCTAAAAGAAAGAAATCAAGTGGAGTTAAGTCCGGGCTTCGTGGTGGCCAAGAGATTGGGCCTGCCTATCCAGCTTTCCGGAAAGCGAGGTCAAGAACCGCACTCACACGGTTACTGTAATGAGGTGGGGTGCCATTTTGTTGGAAAAACACAAGCTCTTTTTTAACCTCACTATCTTTCACTTGTGGAAAGACATACTGTCAACATGTCACAGTAGACGTCCCCATTTATTGTTCTTTCTACAAAAATGAAAGGCTCACTCGATCTGGTAGGTGGTTCACCACCATACTTACATCTAAAATTACGTTGTACTGTTATAATAGACTCAGTCTGCACAAGCCAAATAATACCCTGCGTCTCTTGTTGCGGAGTAGCCATTGCACTGCACTGAGAGCCTGAACTGAGCGCTATCGTCGTTATTTTAAGATCACGCAGGCCTGCCAACTGCAGGAACTGGATTCCCTCATTTACGTGAGCAAAACTTGGACAGTTGACAAATTAAATACCACGAACTAGCATAGTGTATGTCATTTTGTTTCTATGGCACGTTAAAACTAGGGAGTTCTTTTTCAAACACCCTGTATAAATTACATTTCAACGACAACATTAACCCGACTATAATTTTCCTACGAGTAGCCTAATTGTAAAAAACCTAGTCCGCGAATACACATTTAGCGTGTTTAAATAGACATTAAAGAGAGCTGATTCACAAATAACCTAGAAGCACGTATAGGGTGCGATTGTGATACATGATTAATCGTTCGGCGGCGTTCGATTTGCGCAGCATTGAATTTCCGCCACCACTGAGACACGCGCTTTCCGCTCCGATTCGCCTGCACAAAAAGGCATTTCAATGGTGTGCCATTTTTGTAAGTGTAAAAACTCAAACGCAGTTTGGTGCTGAATAGCTGCACCATTTACAGGGTAATATATCAATGAAATGAAGCCTACTTTGCCTCAATGGTTCGACGTGATCCTAATACAGAAGTAGTAAACAAGTGATGGAAGCAAATGTCTGCATTTGTGAGTTTCCATTGCAAAATGAGCAATTGGTGTGGTAATTATGAGACCGCTAATAAACAGACGTGATCCTCACCCAAAGATCACTTTTTGAGATAGAAAACATTATGTTTTGTAACCAACAATCATTTGAAAATCCAATTTTTCCATAATTAGCATTCAGTCTGACATATTTTTTAATCCTTCAAATTACTTCGAAATATAAAAATGAACCCTTATCATCGTAAACATGTTTTTCTAATGAATAATGTTTATTTAATTAGATTTAGTGCCAAGTATGAATAAAATCGAACTAACAATACACACGCACGCGCACGCACACGCATTCACACACATACACGCACGCACGAATTTTTCCGCTGTCAGAGGTTCTACGAGGACAGGATGAACCAGTAAACATATCTGCGAGGCAGCATTACACCGGAAAATCTGGTTGCGGCAATGATGACTTCAGAAGCCAACTGGAGGGCCATTGCAGGATTCGCCGCAGTGGTCATGAAAAGGCTGAGAAATGAGGGAAGGAAAGGAGAGCCAACGCTGCAGACGGATTGGCGGACAGCCAGTCCACCTTACCGCGATAAGCCTAGCGGCGCTTCCGTGGGATGATTTGCAGAAGAGGAATGCTTTTGGTGGTCTTTTAGTGGGTAGTAATATCTTGAACTTAACATGAGTCTCAAACTCTGGGGAGCGACGATACCCTACCTGTGGTGGTCAATAAAAGACTTTTCCACCATTTTTGGCATCGCAAAACACACGTACGCACGTGCGCGCAAGCACGTTAACGGTAAGAATAAAGCAACGTTATTCTTCAATAACAGTAACTGCTGCTCGAACTAAGAACCTTGAGGTGCGCAGCTCACAGACGCAGCAGACTGACCGGTGCTTTACCACATCGACTACCGAGCTATTTTTAGCTAAAGGAGGACTGCTTAGAATAATCAATTTTGTAGAGATCTCCAATTTCTGGGTCATCAGTTTTAGAAGAAAAACTTGTAAGTGAATACAAAGCAATGAAAAAGTGTGTTAATATGTAAAAATTAGAGAAAAAAATCAAAATTATTACAGGTTACATAACGTGATCAGCTAATTATAAAGTATTAGTATACAACAGAAACAGAATAGAATACAACAGATTAGAAACAGAAACAATCAACAATCATTTCACTAACTTATATCTAGATAATGTAGTCAACAAAATATAAAAATATTTGATGAATTTCAATCAAAACATTGATTCAGATACAAAGATACTATTATTACAAATTACAATTTATTAGGCCTACTTTCTTTGTGCAGTTAGTTAATAAGATTGGAAGTTCATTTTCATTCATGAATTCAATTAACTTTTCTGTCAAAAGTTGAATAAGTCTTATTCCATTTTGCATTGTGATTGATGATTTACGTTTTAATTTCATTATGCAAATAAACACGAAGTGAATGGAACCCAAGAATAATCGGCTTCATCGCTGACATTCACTCAGTAGCCTGTGGGGTAAAAGCTATATTTATGCAGATTTGTATTGAATGCAAAATTTTGTAATGGAAGTTTAGGTCTGTATTTATATACAGTGAAAAATATAAATGATTTTTAAAAAGTGATCTGGAAGTTAGGAGCGGTGCTTATTTTATTGCCTAAGGATCTTGACTTGCGCAGTTCAGAAATGCAGCAGACTGACAGGTGCTTAGCCACATCGACCACCGAGACCTTTTGCAGTGTGGAAAAAAGTAAGTAAAATACGATTCAAAAATCATTTCTGTGTGAACTTTCATTACGGGTGCTGGAATTGTAGAATACAGCGGTACAAACCACACGATGTACGATAGTGCAGAACAATACGGAGTCAGCTGATCCATTCTTGTCAGTAGTTTGTATTTAAGTAAAAAAATACAAGTAAGTTTTAATATTTCACAAGAACAAGTAACAAAGTGACTACGGACCCTCACTGCGTAGTAAAACTACGAGGTAAGTCAACCTACTGCTAGGTTCCATCGTCGCTGCCTTGCCGTTAAGCATTTCTGCTCCGCTTTATGTTTGCACCAAAGAAGAGCATCGTTCAGTGATCCTTTTTTTGTGGTAGGATGGTGTATCAGGGGCTATTTCTATATGACTATTGATGACGTGACATTTTCCGCAAATTAGTCATGGTTCTGCCTACGAAATCATCCACAACAGACTAGGGTTTCAAAAAGTCTGTGGATGATAGGTCACCAAACAACTAACAGAGATGCGTAAACAAACGCGTTTGGCTGTCAAAAACATTTGGATCGCTATTACCATACGAACGTGACATCTTAGACAGAATCATCACTAGTGACGGAACATAGTTCCATCATTACGAGTCGTAGAATAAACGGCAGAGTACGTAATGGAAAGACCCCGCAGGGGTGCAGACTAGCTGCACCTATTGAGAGGATTTAGACATCCCTCGCGATACCCGAGTCTAACACACACTTATACTTACAACACTACATTTACGACTTTAACACTTTACACTCACACTTACATTTAGGGAGGCGACACATAAATAGCCTCAATGTGTCTTTCACCTTAAAATATCAAAAATAAAAATGTAATGGAAACATGCACAATCGCCCTGCAAGAAAACGTTCAAAAGCCAACCATCAGCAGGAAACAGTTCTCACAAGGCACAATAATGGAACATTATCAGGAGAGGGGCACAACAACAAACAGTGCGCGTTACAGTGAGATGCTTACTGACAGGTTGAAGCCTGCAATTCGAAGCAAAAGCCGAGGACTACTGCCGAAAGGTGTTGTGTTGTTACACGACAATGCCCGATCACATATTGCTGCCCACACTGCTGAAACGCTCCGGAAACTCAATTTTGAAGTAATGGCTCATCCTCAGTATAGTCCGAATCTTGCCCCTTTTAACTACTACTTGTTTGGTCCACTCAAAGAGGCCGTCGATTTACCTCGGGACTAAGAAGTGAAAGAAGCGGCGCATGCGTGGCGCGTTGCTCAGACGAAAAAGTTCTATTCTGAGGGCATCAGGAAGCTTGAGCAACGATAGACCAAGTGCGTTGAAAAGCAAGGCGACTATGTTGAAAATTTATGTTAATGTAAGTATCCTATTTATATTGCAATAAAATTTATAACTACATTAAGGATAATTATTGACTTGACCTTGTATATTGTTTGATCATTTTATTGTCAATAACGTCGATTAGATACGTAGCGAACAATACCAACTACAAATACCGATTTTCGAGAAAGTTAGTGCTGCTTTATTATCTCTGCAATTTCAAGACATGACCTGCTACAAACGATGCAGTAAGAGCGCCATCTCTTGTACTCAAGTATTTCGGTATTGTCTCGTATTGAAAGGAAAGCAATGAAAGACCGGTATTGCAATATGTGGCTGAGGGTTGTTCGGGAGGGGGTTGCTAACTTTTCATCCCTTTCAAATATTGTCATTGTCATGTCCTGTTCTACGTAGATCTTGTGAAATAATATAATCTGAACAGTTCAGTATAATAAGAACTGAAATAGTAATATTAAACGCGTCACGCAGCTGTCTCGCTGACGATATGGAAGCGATTTCTTTAACATTTTCTTTATCTCAACAGTTTATTTCAACATTGTAACTTGCATTTTAATCTTTCAAATTACATTTCATTTCTTAACTTCAATGAATTTTGAATATTGAAAGTTCTTATTTATGCAGTTTTCTTAACGCTGATTACGATGTAAAATCAGATATTCAAAACAATTTAGGGGAAAAGTTATGAACCTTAAAATGACTAAAATGTCGCCATTTTGAAACTGTTAAACAATTTTTTTCTGGTTAAAAAACTTTTCTAAGCTATTGTACTAAAAAGAAAATCGATTTTTGTGCTAAGTTTGAATCGAAATTGTTCAAAAATTGCTTACACTTACACTCACACAAGCACACGCACACACACACACACACACACACACACGCGTGCGCGCATACACACACACTCACTCACCCGCACATTGTTGTGCGCACATGCACGCGCGCACTCGTTTTCGCACTCGCACGCAACACATGAACGCATGCGCGCGCGCGAACGTACGCACGCACGCACTCGTACACTTACACTCTTTTTCGCAATCACAATCACACGCGCGCGCACACACACACACACTCATACGCACGCACTCGCACTCGTACGCATGCACACACACACACACTATATATATATATTTGGATGTCCGAAATGTTTAACAACCTACAGATATCGAACACCCGTGAATCATATACTGGAATTAATAGTCTCGGTGAGTTGGTTTCAAATAAATTCATAAAACCGACGTTGCTTTTATCGTGTTACTCTGTAATGGGATCCAAATAAGGAAACTCTTGAGTTCAGTCTTGTTTTTCTATCAATACCGTTAAACATTTAATTCAATCTGTGTTTTGACTATTTTTTTTTTAGAAGTTAAAATATCTCTAAAACGGAAACAGCTAAAGAAATATTACACTAAGTTCGGGGCAAACATTGGGCGTTTTGTTCATTAAAAAAGGACTTTAAAACAAACCGACGTAAATTGAATTAAAACAATTCTTTTCGCTTGGAAAATATCACTAACTGAGCGTTCCGTTAAAATATCATCGGGGATAATGTGGGTTTCTGGACCTTCGACAAGTTCGAAGTCGATAGGCACATCCGAGATTTGATGATTTACGGTGTCCTAGCTTATATTGATACGTGTTTTTCTGTTAATCATTTATTTCATTTCTAACAAGTTTCAAAGTGTCGCGAGTCAAAGGAAACGCTAGTTTTAATTACAAACCTATTCCATACGCTATGAAATTTGTCTACCACAAAAACGTTGAACTGTAACAAAAATCCAATTTTTTGGATCTGTTGTAATACAAGAAAATAATGCCTATTACAGTACTTAGGTAATCTTACGTAAAGGCAAAGCAGTCTTATTTAGGGGAGGAATCCTATTAACACCCTTCCCCAATATGTGATAATTTAACCCTATAATCCTACCCCGTAATGCCGCCCTAACGTGTATTAGCCGCAAAACTTTTGCACATTTACCTTACACGAAACTCTATAGAACACAAAGTTGTGTTAATCTATTTGTACTCTCGTATAACTTAAACATGCTTACCCAATTTAAAACGGTTACAATAGATGCACGCAGCTGTCTCGCTGACGTGACGGAAGCGTATTCCCAAAGTATTTTTATATCGTAATTTCATTAGCACTTCAAACTTTTAAAATACGAAAATAAATCCTGAACGCCGTGGAAAGCGTCTTAAATTCAGCTGTTTTTGAAAATTCAAACTGCTAATTTATGCAGTTTTTACGGCTATTTACAAAAGTGAAATAAGATTTTCAAAAACGTTTCAGACAAAAAGGTCACGAAGATTCGAAAGGCCGCCATTTTGAAACTGTTAAACGAATTGGGCTGCTTATTAACGAATTTGTCCAAGATATCAGCAAAATCGATTTGCACACCAATTTCAAAAGTAATCGGACTGAAATCTTAAACGTGAGCAAGCGTGTGTGTGCGCGGGCGCGCGCACACACACACACACACACACACACACACATAATTTTAAAATTTTTAAAAAGTGAACTAGAAGTTAGATTCTGCACTCATTTCAAAACCACAGGTTTGGGTTTTACCAAGATGGCTGCTGCAATAGGTAAATTTCGTCAAACAGTACAATTTTGCATAAAACACAATAAACGAAACATTACGTGTTTTTATGAATATTTCTATAAGGACGTCCCGTTAAAACGAACCTATATCAGCCTTTACTGTTCCTAGCCCACCATAAAAGAAGCGCTTAAAATTTATTTATTTCCAGATTTTCTCGGTACGAGGGTATATTAAGCAACCACCTCACGTATCTCTGTGAATATTACCACCCTCCCTCCCTCCGCGAAGTTCCACCCTTATCCTTTCCGGTGAGTTCCGCTTTTTTAAATGTAACATTTAACGTTCCACAGTTGATTAATGAACTTTGTATACAAAACACTGATTTTTTTTTTTTTAACTTGAATACACTGAGACCCATCGCGTATTACACGATGAAAAATAAAATCAAAAACTACTCTATTATACACAGCATGGTAACAGTGAAAATTAACTTTGAGGTTTTGATAAATTTATCCGTTTCCACGAATTGTGATTCGTGATTAAAACAGTTATTTTTACACGAATGTCTAACCATGTTTGTTCTGTTGGCACATCACTGGTGATTTAAAAAAAGGAACACATATTTCATCCTTCATTTTAGGTTAATAACGAATTTCCATAAGGAAAATGAAAAAAATGAGCTATTGGAGCAGTCATTATGGTAAGACCCAGCCCCGGGACCTTGAAGTGATCCTGACCTCTAGATTACTTTTCAAGGGGCGTTATTTTTTTTATATATATATATATATATATATATATATATATATATATAGTGTGTGTGTGTGTGTGTGTGTGTGTGTGTGTGTGTGTTTCAGTACTATCACGTTCATAATTTAGATCCGATTTGATTCAAAAGTAGCAAAAATCAATTTTCTTAATAGCTTAAAAAAGTTCGTCAAACAGTTTCAAAATTGCGGCCGTTTCAAACCTTTGAAAGTTTTTAACTTTTTTGACAATCTAATTTCACCATGACTTTTTAGGGAAATCCCTGCCCATTTCGTAGGCCAACCCCCAAAAATACCTGTTTTAAATCTAATTATTTTAACTGTTATAAGAGAAGCTAATATTAAAATTAAATTATTTATAATTTTTTTTATTATTCCACAAGTTATGAAAATTAAGTATTACAAATAAAATAACAAATTCTGTAAAAAATATAAAACAGCTGTTATTCGAAATAATTATTGTATATTGAACACAGCTGATCATTACCATCATTTCTTACAGAAACTATTGCCATTTTTAGCCCTTCCCCAAGGGCTTAGTTAAGCAAAACATATAGTTTTCCTGAAATTGGAGACCAAACCCTTTAAAAGTAACCTTCAACAATCTTGCTACTACTTACCAATCTTTTAAAATATTGTTTTCAAATTTGATCTGACGGAATTTTATATACGCAATATATATATTTTGATGCTGATAGTACAATTAGAAATCCAGAAAAAAATAAAATAAAAAAATCACTTTTGATTTTTTTCTTCCATCACATCAGTGAGACAGCTGTTTGCCACGATTATTGATTATTAATCTGCTCCTATGCAAGCAGAGGTTTGATGAAATATTTAAAATTGAATGTGAAAAAGTTCATGCGAAACCTTACGCGATGTATCACAAGAGATTCATCCATTGAAACGTGGGTTGTTTGGGTTTGGCATAGATTTTCTGTGCGATTAAATTTGTAATTGAATTCAAGTTGATTGTCAACTGAATCACGTATATTGGGCACGTTGTTTTGGAGTTGTTTTGCAGAACGGTGTGCATATGCATATTCTATGGCTGCTAATGTACCTAGAATATACTGCCTGATTAAGGTCGCACACGCTGTAAATACGACTGAATTAATGTCGAACACAGTATAAGATATTGTAGAAAGTGGCAATCAAAACAGATCTAAGGAAGTTTTTTGAAGCGAAGCTTTTAATGATAGCTTTGGCAAGAGGAGTGAATAGAAGAAGAATGTAACGGGATTATGGAATATACGAGCAAACGAATGTCGTCTCTATCTCTGTCTGTCTATTTTTCTTCCTCCTTTTCGACAGAAGTACATGCGTATTACATAAAAACGTTGTGTTGCTTTGGTCGGTATTTTTCCTTAGTTGAAGAATACGTGCACGTTGTAACCATTTATAATAAATTCAATATTAATATAAATGTTTATAAAAACTGTTAGTATTATTGCTACTTTTTAACAACATAACCTGAAACTTAGTATAGCCTGTCAGCTGTTCACTAAAATCAACTGATCGTTACGAATATAAAACAACTGATATTTTACTATAACTACAGTAAATAATACCTAAGCTAGGTTCACGTATTTATTTATTTAAACAAAACACGATATTTGTAAATATATCTTCAAATGAATTATATATTCAGCAAAGATATCGTTAAGAAAAGTTTCGCTTCTGTGGGAAACTTTCCGACTTCCACACGTGTAATTTTTTTATGTATATTTTATTGTTCAATTTTAACTTTTGATTAAACAAAATCTAGGCTCTCTATATTCAGGTGTTTAGCTACCAGCGTAACCAACCCATAACAAAAATGGGGGTGTTCATTATGACGTAGTTCAGCAAACGATTCTTTCACTAGATACACTAAGGTGTGTGTGTGTGTGTGTGTGTGTGTGTTTAAATATGTTTCACCTGTTTCAATTAACTTAATTGTATATAAGAAAATTCACGCAGCGCTTATACAATATTAAATGGTTACTACCGGATTGCCCATTAAATGGTATCGAAATTTAAATACTACTATTTTTCTTCTTGAATCTTTTGCACAATTCCTGTTTTAGAATTTTCAGGAAAATGTATTTTTTGCTTTAAACAGTTGATTTACTTGGCGCCTGTGTTTCCAAAAGCAGGCAATTTGAATAGTTAAGAAGGTATAGGGTTACAAATTTCCGCCTACAGCGGCGTTACACGCCTTCTAAATTACACAGTTTAACGTCGGTATTGACATTCCAAGGGCGTTGATATCCGGTAACAACAATCGCTCACTTCCTTTATCCCATTCTGTTCGTGTAACTTATGGGAATACTGTTTCATTCTATACAGAAAAGCAGCTTATCGTTGAAAATAAAACCGGTTGTGGAGGAGCAACTAATTAAATACGCAATCGCATGCAACTGTATTGTCTGCAAGAATCAGGTGATTAGTAACGGAAGGAACTCGTTTTTAATTGGTCAACAGCTGATCCATATACTAGCATTTCTAAAAACATTGTAGGTCTGCAAGTTAAATTTAACTCTCTTAAAACTCAATATAAATAAATATTAATTTTAAGAAAAGGTAATAATTAAAAAATAATCACGCTCGAAACTGTCTCACTGACAAGATGAGAAAGAACATGTAAAAAAGAAGAACTAAATCTCAAATTAAGTAAAATGTATTGACTCACTGGAAGGAATTCCGAATTGTCAATAAGCAACAAACTACTACTGTACAAACAAGTGTTACCTCCAGTATGGACTTATGGTGTACAACTATGGGGCTGTACCAAAAAAAGCAATAGTGACATAATACAAGTCTTCCAGAATACAATATTGAGGACGATTGTCAACGCCCAGTGGTATGTCAGTAATGACAACCTACATAAAGACCTAGGCATTGAACCTGTTGCAGAAATAATCAAGAAGCTCTCCGTTAAGCATCGTCGACGGTTAGAGCAGCATAAGAATAAGGAGATCGTACAATTGCTGTACCGGAGTGATAACCTAACAACAAGAAGGCTGAAAAGCACCAAGCCAGTGGACCTCTCAAGCCAGTAAACACATTGGGAACAGCTGTCGGGCTGCAACCCAGCAAACAGTGAAATTACATATGAAGATAGATGGGGCATACCTCAGTTGTAATAATGTAAAAATTAAAAAAATAAAATAAAAAAACTGACATGATAGAAGTGATTTTTTAAAATATAATTTCACGACCATTAAAAATCTACATAAATTAGCAATTAAAATGTTTAAATTACATTGCAAATACAAAAATGAAACCTAACAGCCATAAAATTAATTTCGTACTTTCAATGTAATTTAAAATACTAATTTATGCATATTTCAATTCTGTCATGAGGATGAACCGTATATTCAAAAACGTAAAACATAAAAAGAAATATTTTTTTAAAATTTTAAATGGCAGCCATTTTGAAACCACTAAACGGATTTCGTTGCGTAACGAATAAATCCAAGTTATTAACAAACATTTTTTGTGTCAATATTTGCATAAACTGAACCAGAACTGCAATTCTAGATTGCAATATAAATCGATCTGTGGATCACGATAAACTCATTTCAAGATTTCAGATCTGGGTTTTTCCACCACGGCCGATCTTTTTAAAAAATATGCCAATGCTCATTTTAAATGAATATCGAATATCACTATTAATTATGATACAGTTATTTCAGTTGGAAAGGTACTACCTAAATATAGTACTTATACTGTAAATATTTAGATATTATCTTTGATTATAAAATGACCTGGAATAAACTCATTTGTAAACAAAACCAATTTGTTTAAAAATCTGTAATGCTTTTGTGTTTTATTTATTCCTAAACTTAAATAAGGCTCAATAAGGTCAGTCTGCTGCGTCCCTGAACTGCGCAAATGTTCTTAGTTCCTTTTCCCTTACCTTTAACGCTGATCCCTCGTCCTCATTAGTCTAACTGGCATAAAGTATGGCCGTCAAGTAAATACACTTAAATAAATAAACTTATTAAATAAATAAACTTAAAGCATAATAATTAAACTTTAACCTTCAAAAGTAATCTAAAGTAATATTATGCAATAATACGATACGCAGCTATCTCGCCGACGTGATGGAAGCGAATTTTCAAAAGTATTTTTTTAACCACTCTATTTTTGAAATTCTGATTTCACCATTGTAAGTAGTATTGAAATCAGCATTTGAGACTTTTAAATTGCATTGGAAATACTCGTACAAAAATGAACCCTGAACACCGTCAAATTCAATTATCTAATTTCAAAAAGATTTTGAAAATTTAAAATACTACTCGTTGCAAACTTAGACGCTAATTACGTCAATAAAAACAGATTTTCAAAAACATTTAAGACGAAAAAATGATTAATTTTTAAAATTTCAAATATCTGCCATTTTGAAACTGTTTGCTGGTTAACGACTCTAAGCTACTGCCAAAGTCGATTTTTGTGTAAATTTTTAATCAAATGTGACTAAAATTTCGAACGTCAACATAAATAGTGACCTAATATAAATTTTAACAACCCATTAAAAAGTGATCATAGATCAGGATTGGAGCTCATTTCAAGGTCCCGGATCCAGGTCTTATCACCATAGCCGCTCCAACAGCTCATTTTCCTATAGGAATTCGTTAAAAACTAATATAAAATATATTTGCAGTCCTAAAACATTTCCCTACTCTTGACCTTTCGGATTTAATTTAAAGAAATTGTAATAAAGCTTCCTCTTGAAACGTTGCGTGGCGCCTGTTGCAGCACTTCGATCCTTGCCCAAAGCGCAACGCGGCTCGAACGCGGCGGAATTAAACTTTTCTACCCACCTGAGACCAGCGCCGTTGAGTTATGCTATTTGTGTTGCTTTATTGCACTGCAGGGTGCGGCGAAACAAATTCCTTGAAAGAACACATTCCGTGTTGTTTACTTGCTCTGTAATATGCTTATATTTTACATTATTAAAATTTAACCTTCGTTGATACTTTAAGACGTTCATGGAGTTTTATCTACAAGAATATAACGTCAGTTAAAATTAATAGCGACACGCAGTTGTCTCGCTGACTTGGTGGAAACGAATTTCATTTCTTTTTTTTTATTTTATATTATTTTCAAAAACTGATTCCACCATCGCAATCAACGTTAAAGTCTACATAACTAGCAATTTAAACTTTCAAATTACATTGAAAATACGGATATGAATTCTATAACTGGTGCGAAGTTTATTTCGTCGTAAAACCGTGTAAATTAGATCACTGAATATAAATGTACTAGAATGATGACCTTTATGAAAATAAGTGAGCGCTCGCTGCGGCATCTTAAGGCACCGTGTTCAACTACAGTTAAACAGATAATAGTACTGTATATTTTCTCAAACTTGTTCCCTTTGTCCTTGCAGCTTACAGCATTCTTAGCGGCAAATAGGCAAACTACTTGGACTTTATCCTCTGATATCGAGCACTGACAATTGTGACTGCACTTCCAGTCCATTTATATTCAATTATTAGATGATAGAGGTTAAGGGGTATATGGAGCCCCTGACACTACGATCGAAAACCTATTGTGCAACTAAGTATGGGTGCCCTCAGTGAGTTTTTGCAAGCCACTGACTAGCTCAATTTGCTGCAGGTTATGGAAACCTGCTGACAATCGTAGATTTTGTGGTTTGCAGTTTTACCTTCCTTCCTGCATAACCTACTCGCAGTTTCTCCTCAGTACATTACTATCCTGTTCAAGTGTAACCTCAGAAAACAGTGTCCTGTAACGATTACCAATGATTTTTCTGAGTTTTACTCTACCCAAGATCCTTTAATGTCTTTCCTAATTCTCTTAGAGAGCTTTATTTTAAAAATACGTTTACTATGTCGATGTCCTCTAAAGGTGTCCAGGTTTTTTGATGTTGCTTATCAACCCACCTGTTGACAGCACACCCAGCCAGACTGAAAGCCTTACTGCCAGCTCCGGTTCAATGAACGCATATGCAGATTCCAGTTTAGTCAGTACGTCCGCCTCCTTATTACCCTCAACTCTGTGTGTCCTGGTGCCCAGTGTAACCTGGATTTTCAGCGAGCATTGAAGTTCCAGAGTCACTCGTAGATCAGACCCGCAAGTGCTTTAACCGCTGCTTGACTGTCGGTATATTTGTGAATTCGGATTTTCCTAGAAGAATTCCGGCCACACACAACGGCCATCACCTTTGCCTAGAATACTGTGGTGCTCAGAATAACATCGCGTGTCGCCCACAACCAAGCAACACTATACACGTGTCAAACCATACACCCAAGCACCATTTTTCGAAACATTTGTATACCATACAAGGTTTCCAGGATTTAACACCACTCGATCTTCCTCCTCAAAAGTCACCTTGACCTTAAAAGGTTCTGATAGCGAGTGTCTGGCAACCACTAGTATCAGCTCACACTAATGGACACTGTTTTACTGTTACCCTGGTAATAAATAGCGCGTCCTGTATCATTCGTCTTTCAAAAGTGTCTCTTGTTAAAACACCAAATGAATGCTAGTTGGAAAACGCAGTATTTTATAATAAACGCTTATATACAGGTGTCCCAGAACTCTGATACCGCTTTGTAGAAGTGATCCTTAAGTAAAAACCAACGTAAAATTTCCAATAAACACAAAAACATTTCCTTTTTCTAATCATCCATTTTTTTTTAAATACATATTTTGAAGTAGTTAAGATATTGACATACATATTTTTAATGTAATCTTTAAGTAAGGTACAGAAAGTTTTCTTGTGTAATTTTAAAACGGCAGCTGTTTAAAAACTATAAGTCAAATTTTCTAAACAAATTTTTGGCTTCACAAAACGTTGTCAAGAAAGAAAAACGTTGTCAAAACTGTGGCAGACGGCTATTTCGCTGACGTGATAGAAGCGATATTAAAAAGTATTTTGCTTCATCTTACCCTTTTTTTGAAATGATCTTTTTCTGATTTCCGTTATAATCAGCATTAAAACCTTTCTAACTTCTTTGAAAACACAAAAATTAACCCTGACCGTCGTCCGATTAAATTTCTTTAATTTCACAGGATTTTTAAAATTAAACAAAATTCATATTTATGCAGTTTTAACGCTAATTGCAACGGTGAAATCAGAATTAAAAAAAAAGTTTTTAAAAAATTGAAATAGCCGCCATTTTGAAACGCTGGAACAAATTTGGCTAGTTAACGAACTTTTCTAAGGTATTACCAGAATAGATTTTTTGTGCCAAGTTTGATTTAAACCGGACCGAATTTGAGAATTTGAGCTTGCAAACACACACACACACACACACACACACACACACACACACACACACACACACACACACACACACACACACACACACACACACACACACACACACACACACACACACACACACACACACACACACACACACACACACACACACACACACACACACACACACACACACACACACACACACACACACACACACACACACACACACACACACACACACACACACACACACACACACACACACACACACACACACACACACACACACACACACACACACACACACACACACACACACACACACACACACACACACACACACACACACACACACACACACACACACACACACACACACACACACACACACACACACACACACACACACACACACACACACACACACACACACACACACACACACACACACACACACACACACACACACACACACACACACACACACACACACACACACACACACACACACACACACACACACACACACACACACACACACACACACACACACACACACACACACACACACACACACACACACACACACACACACACACACACACACACACACACACACACACACACACACACACACACACACACACACACACACACACACACACACACACACACACACACACACACACACACACACACACACACACACACACACACACACACACACACACACACACACACACACACACACACACACACACACACACACACACACACACACACACACACACACACACACACACACACACACACACACACACACACACACACACACACACACACACACACACACACACACACACACACACACACACACACACACACACACACACACACACACACACACACACACACACACACACACACACACACACACACACACACACACACACACACACACACACACACACACACACACACACACACACACACACACACACACACACACACACACACACACACACACACACACACACACACACACACACACACACACACACACACACACACACACACACACACACACACACACACACACACACACACACACACACACACACACACACACACACACACACACACACACACACACACACACACACACACACACACACACACACACACACACACACACACACACACACACACACACACACACACACACACACACACACACACACACACACACAAGTGATCCAGAGGCTAGAATCGGTGCTCATTGTCCATGATGGCTGCTCAAACATCTCATTTCCCCAATGGAAATTCGCTAAAAATACGCATTTCAAAGACAAATCCAACAACATCTTGTTAATACAAATTGAATGAGGAATAAGTAAAAAAATAATATTTTAATGCAATTAATTGTTGCAACGCGTCTATTTGACCTAAATTACAGCATTGTTTAATAAAATAAATTTAGTTGCTGTCGTATTTAGTAATGCACCTCTAGCGCTTTAAAGTTAAGTCAGAAATAGCATTATCGTCTTTCATAAATCTTGTGCTTACAAAGTTATATAATCAGCATTCATTGTTGCCAACCTTATAGAGAAAAAGTGATATTGTCAGTTCAGGAGCGTTGCGTGGATGCCTTAACAATATGATCACGTGCCGTAGGGTATACGAAATCTTCTTCGGCTTCTAAGCCGTTTTTACCTCGTATAAAATAATACTCGTAGCTTCATCTCACGTTTATAGAAATATGAAATAAAAAGGGTGTTGTACAATACCGTCCACGTAATATCACGTAAACCTTGTCAATACACTGTAAATGTATATGTGTTGTAAGATGTATTCATTTTTAAAGACCGTAGATGAACGAGTCCTTCAGTTGTAGTCAGCAGATCTTGACGAAACAAATCGTTCGCTGTAAAAGTTTATTACTAAATAAAAACTTTATATACACTGGGAAAACTATAGATCATCACGTATTTACATGGATATTTTATGTTTACAATGTCCTGTTTTACAGTTAATGGTTAACTGTCAACGATGACCTTCGTCAACGTTCAATACCATTGATGAAGAAACGTATTAACCGCTAAAGTTGATCAACTAAACAAACTAATAAACATAGTTGCCAAACTAACCGCTAACATCGCTAACCTGTTAATGTCACGACAACCAACACGAAGAAATGCGTTAACCGCCAACGTTGGCCAACTAAAGAAACTATAAACTTCCAGTGCGTAGTTCCCAAACTAACCGCTAACATCGCTAACCTGTTAATGTCACGACAACCAACACGAAGAAATGCGTTACCGCCAACGTTGGCCAACTAAACAAACTATAAACTTCCAGTACGTAGTTCCCAAACTAACAGCTAACAGCGCTAACCTGTTAATGTCACGACAACCAACACGAAGATATGCGTTACCGCCAACGTTGGCCAACTAAACAAACTATAAACTTCCAGTACGTAGTTCCCAAACTAACAGCTAACAGCGCTAACCTGTTAATGTCACGACAACCAACACGAAGAAATGCGTTAACCGTTAACGTTGATCAACTAAACAAACTATAAACTTCCAGTACGTAGTTCCCAAACTAACAGCTAACAACGCTAACCTGTTAATGTCACGACAACCAACACGAAGAAATGCGTTAACCGTTAACGTTGATCAACTAAACAAACTATAAACTTCCAGTACGTAGTTCCCAAACTAACCGCTAACAGCGCTAACCTGTTAATGTCACGACAACCAACACGAAGAAATGCGTTAACCGCCAACGTTGGCCAACTAAACAAACTATAAACTTCCAGTACGTAGTTCCCAAACTAACCGCTAACAGCGCTAACCTGTTAATGTCACGACAATCAACACGAAGAAATGCGTTAACCGTTAACGTTGATCAACTAAATAAATGATAAACATTAACAGTTAATGTGTTACATTGACAGTTGATAAAAAATAACTAAACAAACACGTGCAATACTCTAAATTTAACTAAATGATTTCTTTTCCAAACATCCTTGTCACATAATAGGCCAGATACTATACTAAACAGTTAAACATTTTGAACAATTTATTTTCATTTAAATACGATAGGTCAAATGCGTACAATTTTGAGAAAAACTAAAAGTTATAAGTTTTAAAATAAAACTGGTGTCAAAATAGTAGTTAAATGGTTAGCAACAAATGAATATTAGTTGATTATGTAACTGAACTAAAACCGGAGAATAGAAACTAGTGTAATGTCGCCAACCTTTATAACCTTCATGGGCATTCCCATAGTAAGCGCCTTTTAAGCAGGGTTTCATATTGAGGGCTTAAACGAGCAGCAGACGTCTTGGGCAGAGCAGAACTCAGGAAAATCGTGGGGCTTATTACTGGGCACTGTGGTCTGAGGGTGCATATGAACAGGATAGGTAGAAACCGTGTGTAGGTTGTGCAGGAAAGAGGAGACTGCAGGACACATAATCCTTAATTGTGAAACTCTTGCTGGTAGGAGGTTAGGGGTTTTTGATTTCCAGGACCCTAGGGGTCTTCAGCTGAATGAGATAGTCAATGGATTCTTGCAACTTACTGAGGGCATCAATCTACTGAATTAGTACTTAAGAGGTTTAGTTGCACAATAGGTCTGTTGATCGTAGTGCCTGGGGTTGTATTATCCCGTCATCCAGTTTGAATCTAATCTTATCTAATGTCGCTAACGTTGCAGGTTACTTTAATCGCGGTCAACGTTAACTGGCGTCTACCTCTATTCCTGACCTCTCATTGGTTGGTGGAAGTATGATCAGCATCCCGACGCGTCTCAGGTACCGGTCTTCTGGTCCTCTGAGATTTGTTTTTCTTATATCCATAAAAAATAATAATTTAAAAAAATAATATTCTTATACATATTAAATAAATGTCTAAATAAAAACATTATCTATTCAAATACGAATTCACCTAAAAATGATATGAGTTACGTCGGACTGACAACAGAATTCGAACCTGCGTACAGTAACGAGTACCGAGTTATAATCTAACCTTCTGAGCTCCACTAAGCGAAAAAATAAAAATTAATAAAATAAAATATTCCGACGCGAAACTCCCGGCCGGATTACAAAATGACTGATCACTTTGACAAAATAACGCCAGCTCAAACAAGTCTATTTTTAA